>CM077101.1:30920772-30947485 GCA_039619505.1 Cimex hemipterus
CTCTCTCTCTCTCTCTCTCTCTCTCTCTCTCTCTCTCTCTCTCTCTCCCTCTCAACGCACAAGGGGGGACAAAAATATAGAGGGGCTTACTCCCTGACATAACCCACAGAAGTACCGACAGGTAAAGACACATTTCAGATTCATCAGTCCGCATACAACCCGGAGAAATCTCAAGAGATAGAAACGTGTCGATTAAATCATTAAATCAATCATTGATCAACACAAACGTGCTTTAAACGAAGCATTTCATTTTATTCTATTTATCTTTATTAATTTGTGCTTACTTCAGACAATAGGATTGGCTTAAGACTTTAATAAAATGCATATACACCCGACCGTGTGTCATATAGCTATTGGGAAAAACCTTTCACTTGGTGCTGAAATGCCTCAGCTAATTAACCCTTCTATTATTATTACTATTCGTCGCTTGTTAGAAACGACAACTCTATCTTCATTAGCGTAGGGGCGCCACTAGAGTCGGAACTACCGGATCCACTCCGGCCGCAGTTTTATTTATACTGGAATTTCTATCCACCGATTGAGTAGCACTGCCTTCAGAAAAGGAAGCCTATTATCGTACTCTTTTCTAAGTACCTGCCAGGGGTCTCACCCTACGATTTTTTTATTCCCACGTTGAAGGCTACTGGGCTTGGAACTTAGCTCACTGTTGCGCTACCCCGTAGTTCAGTTGGTTATGGACCCTAACTCGTCTGTGCCATTGATCCAGCATCGGCCGTCCGCAGTTGACTCAAAAGCCAACAATTTCCTCATTCGAGGGACTCTGTAGGCGTAGGTCTTCGCATCCTAGCATGTTGTACATTTCCTTCTTCCGACCTTCCATTCGCACGCGTTGTAACGAACATCTTGTGCACAGGGAAATAATTGTGCAGATGTGATGATTTTATTTTGTGAGAGAGAACGACCTTTCATCTTAGGCCTTTAACGATTCTTCGACAAGAATCTTCCAAGAGAAGAATCACTCCACTAATCTTTGGCAACAGCTGTTCCCAGGGCTTGGCATGCTCCACTCCAGACGTTCAATCGTCTAGAAAGATCAACGAAGGAAGGAAGGATAAGCAGACCGAAATGATTGGTAACGACCAAACTGTAAACTTGTTTCTTTTGGTTTGCAGGTCTGTAGCTGTATTAGTCTAATATGGTTTATTCCATGTTAATAACCGTAAAATAAATCACTAAGTAGACCTTTTACAAGTTAAAAACTAATGAATACAGAGTTAATATAAGAAATTTATTTGCTCAGTTCTGAGTTCTATTCATAGTAACGCCTATATACCAACACTATGAGGATATTCTATTATACGAAAATCTCGATAATAGTCCTTTGTTCTCACACCGTTAATTAAAGCAAATGCCAGAGTATAGAACTTTGAACACGTCATCTCAAATTGTACCCATAATAAGCAATAAATAAGGTGCAGTCTAAATAGGTTCATGTAACATTGACCTCCAATAATTTTTAAATCGAGACAGTAATATCTATAACAAAACGTAAGAATGTAAAATTAGTTTTCTTTATTAATGAATAAAAACACGTCTAAACAAACCTTGTTTAAGCTATTTGAATAAATTAATAAAATTTAAGTTTAAACAAATAAAGGCACAAGGTTTGTTTCTGTATTCATGGAATCGTTTGGTCTTTTCCAGTCATCTTGGTCTTCATTTCCGCGCGGTTTCTGCCTGCCAGGCGGGTATTTATATTTCGCCAATTTCTGTGTGACAAAACAATTATCATTTTGCCTATCGATAAATTATTGCCCACGTTCAATCGACTAAAACAACAAGTATAGTCAAACGAAAATGATCGGAAACGACCAAACTAAATACTTAATTTTGCCCATTTTCGAATAGACAACTGTGCCCGGTATTATACAATTTATAAATTGATGTTTGATTATTACAAAAAGAACATGCAAGATGTTGTCAGAAGCAGGTAACATTTTGCGTGAATATTCTATGTATGCTAAATGAAAGAAAGTTTCTCAAGAAAATCTGCCTCAATGTGAATAAACTGTCCCGTTGATGAATGGTATATAGCGACACTTAAATTATGGTTGAACAATATGCTCGGACGGTAATCTCCCAGCAATTAATAAAATTGGACGCTTCATTAACCCATTATAGGGCGTAACTCCCTAACCACTCTGCTATGCCTTTTTTAATATTACCTAATGGAGGTCATTTTTTGCCAATTATGTAAGCTACCTCATGATGACTTTTTTTTACTTCATTGAAACAATAATGAAATAAATATGTCCAGATGGATATGGGAGGAAGTTAGAAGACCACAGAATTTTAACCAGTAATTTTTGTTTTAATCAGCCTTTCTCGTGTCGTGCGATTTGTCGGCAATGGAGAGGACTGGCGCAAAAGAATGGCGCCTGACAACGAACGGGTCTAAGAAGAAGAAGAATCACTTTATTCTGGGACTGGTGTCCCCTAAGAATAATTTACATGAGATACTATATAATAACCTTCTATGATGTCACATAATTCAGGGGGGAAAAAGGAAAAAAAGATAAATGGAAATCGTGGAACAATGTGTGCCAGTTAGGCAGACCAGAAGAGAAAATTAACAAAAACAAAAATAGTGAGGTCTCTGTTTGGAGGGAGAGGAGATGATTATAAAGATGGGATTTAAAGGAGGCAAAGGAGGCAGCGTGACGAATAGAAAGGGGAAGAGAGTTCCAGAGTTTAGGGACTTGGATCAGAAAGGATCTTTCAAAAGTATGGGTATGGGTTGTATGTTGCGGAAGGACAAGGTCGAGTGGGGATGAGCGGGTCTTAAGGGAGTGATGTGAGGAGTTGAATTAGAGGGATTGCATGATGTAAGGAGGACGACGAGTGTGGATGGACTGGAAAAGAAAGCAACCTAGGAAATAATGGGCACGGAAGGAGGGGACTTGCGAGGAAAGTTGGAAGTACAACCCCGACAGCCGGGATCCACGAGGGGTGCCGTACCAAATCTTACGCAACAATTGAAAATAGGCTCTCTGAGAGACCGCCGTATGCCAAACAGCTGTAATCGAAGAATGGAAGTATAAGGGAAGATACAAGGAGTTTGCGGGTGGAGAAAGGTAAGAGAAGCCAGGACCGACGGAACAGGTTGAGGTAGGCGATGGAATGGCAGGGAAATTGGGAAATGTGGGAATGCCAGGAAATGACCAAAGACTACTCCTAGGTTTTTAACCGAGGAGCAGAAGGGGACGGGGTGATTATTTAGTCTGAGAGGGGGGATGGAATGGATGGGTAGGGAATTGAGTAGTTGTTTGGTCCCGATAATTATGGCGGTGGATTTGAACGGGTTCAGGACTAGGGAATTTTTATGGGCCCATTCATTGATGGAGCTTATGTCTTTTTGGATCTTGAGAATGTCCGAGTGAAGATCGGAAGGGTGAAAGGATAAGTATATTATACTTTCTAGGAAGAAACATTGAAAAGGGAACCATAGTGGATAATGTAATCTGCACCCGAGGGTGCAGAACTGGATGAGTTAAATAATTTTGGCCAAATTGAGACAATTGCATATCAGGTTAGATTTTATTAAGCCTGATAGAATCAATGAAATCGATAATTTCGAGAAAAAAAAAACTGTTTCCTTTTAAACGTAATGTACCTTTCTAGACATCTCAAAAAGTTACGGTAAGCATTTATATATACATTTTTATTTTTACTTACAGGGGGACCAACAGTAGAGGGGGGACCAATTAACCCTCGGGGTGCCGGTGTTTTTGAATGCAGGGCCGCTGGATTCGAACCCGGGACCTTTACCTTACAGTGATGAGCGCCGTGTCAACGCCGAAAACGTTATGGCCACCGACGCTTCTAACTAATGTATTTATTACCTATTCCCTAATGTTGTTTGTAATTGGTGAAACGATAGTCGGCAAGAACTCTAAATCTTTGTGGAAAATTAAATATATGTAGGTGAATACGATGATGAGTGCCAAAAAGGCAAAATTTAATTAAATATGTTTTAAAAAATATGTATACTATGAAAATACTTAATTGTATCAATTTGTATCAAAGATCCGAACTTTAAAATCGGAATCAATGTGTGGTGGTTAGTGACCGTTCATCCATAATTATTCAGAAATCGTGAGAGGCGATTTGGTGTGACGTAGTTTTCAGAAAAACATTTTCTTTATCGTCACAACGTTTCGATCTTTATTGAGATCATCTTCAGGGCCTGGGATTCACAAACATTGTTTACATTTAACAAATACATGTAGGATGTGGAAAAAAGTGAATTTATACAATGCGAAATATATTTTTTATATTCAATCAAGATTTCTTCAAGCCCTGAAGATGATCTCAATAAAGATCGAAACGTTGGCACGGCGAAGAAAATGTTTTTCTGCCTACATCGCACCAGACTTCATCTGACGATTTCTGAATAATTAGAAAAAACAATGTTTTTAATCAATTAAACGTTAAGTTTTCACTGGTGATAACCTACCTTTGATAAATTAAGTAAATGTATATCCAACTCCTTAAAAAAGACAAATGTTTTTGTAAGGGACATATTTGTAAGTAATTACAAAACCAAGCAAATCTTACATAAATTTTAGACAAGAATTTTGGAAATACACAAAAGTTTGTCTTCGAAGGAGTTTCCTATTTTGTTTGCTTAAAGTTATATTCCTGTGGTTTTGCTCTTTCCTTTGGCCTAACAAATTTACATTAAGACAAACATTTTCTGAGTACGGGGGCATCATGGGCAAAGTTGATAAAGATTGGAGTAACCCGAAAAGTGAAATGTCTTGATTAAAATTGAGAATCACTCTTTGACACAGACGCCATCATCAACCAAAATGATGCAAATTTCAGGTTCATCACCCTTTAGACGACGAATATCACAAAAGTAGCGGGGACAATAATCCTTAAGAAATTACAACCCTCTCAAACAGGAAACTGGTATATTGTTTATTACAGTAACACGTTACCTGGCGTCCAATGCGATGCAGGTGTTTCAGACATTATGACAAAAAACAACAAATATAGAATAAGTATACTTTATTCTGCAGGAGCTTGATTAACAGATTTTCAAATTTCATAATGTCCTGCAGACAAAATATCACTTTAAATACTTATTTTTACAGTTTAATTTTTTTTTTAATTTACCATGGAAATATTTCATCAAAGCAAGCATCAATACAAATCAGCTCCTTCTTTTTAAAATGAATATGCAAACATAGTCATGGTCTATTTCCTAGTCTTTTAAAAATTGTGCTTATATATCTTCGCGTAAAATACAAAAGGCAGTTTTCGATTTGAAATATATTTTTTTTCTTGAGGGAAAGGAACTCAGCTGGAGCTCAACTTAGGACCTAAGTCATCCGGCTGAAATGAATCCCGGGAGACAAATGAAAAAGTCTAAGTACACAACTAACGACTCCCATCCTCTGGAACGGATGGAAGCCATATGGGCTTGTATCTACGTCTTTGTTTTTGTAGCTGAGCTGCCGTCGTAGCCGTAACCCTTTTCGCCAAGAACACACTCGCGCACATACACACAAAAAAATCCCCTTTCACAATCCGAAGGACGCTTCTGGTAATAAACCATCCAATTTCAAAGCAATATTTACAAAAAGTATTGCAGTTTCATTAAGTCAAATTAAATTAAATCAATCAAGAATTCAAAATAAAGAGTTATCAGAAATGAGTTTTAGAGGTTGTGATGTATTGTTTCAAAGTCTTCATAGTATACAAAGTCTAATATTCAACCGATTTTAAAAGATAAACTTCTCCTGTTAGAAATGTGTGGTGATTAGTGACCGTTTGTCGAAGATTATTCAGAAATCGTGAGATGCGGCCTGGTGTGATGTAAGTTTCAGATAAACGTTTTCTTCATCGTGCCAACGTTTCGATCTTTATTATGATCATCTTCAGTGCTTGAAGAAATCTTGATTGAATATAAAAAATATATTTCGCATTGTATAAATTCACTTTTTTCCACATCCTACATGTATTTGTTAAATGTAAACAATGTTTGTGAATCCCAGGCCCTGAAGATGATCTCAATAAAGATCGAAACGTTGTGACGATAAAGAAAATGTTTTTCTGAAAACTACGACACACCAAATCGCCTCTCACGATTTCTGAACAACCTTTCCCCGGTTAATTTAACACCCAAGGTATACAATAAACCGTCAAATGTTTCTGATGGTCAGGCGGTAAATGTAGAAATCTATCCAGTTCACATTGTAAGAATACCGGACCACCCATTTTACTGCAAGGTAACACACTTCACGTCACGCCACCAATTAATCGAAGAAATTCGAAATTGGTCTGACCTCGCTCCATCCGAACACTAATTCCTGTGTTAAACATTAAAGACCGAAGAAGAAGTAAAAACTCAAATTTTGGTCCCTGTTGATCTGCTAATAAAGTTGCGGACGAAAATTTTCGAGCAAAAGGTCCCGAGGATTATGTCTCCTTTATCAGGACTTGAAAATATAAGGTTTTTTATAATGAAAACAATCTCAGATTGAAAAATTGTGGGATCGACCTCGGAACAGTAATTGGAAGAAAATTAGATGCAACAATTATATCTGGTTATTAAATGTAATAATTTTAAAATGTAATAACCAGATATAAATGCCTACAACCTGAGGAAGGAGACGTCCATCTGGTGAATGGAAAGAAATCTGGAAGCTGTCTGAAAACATAACATACTTTCATTACTGTTTCCTTCCAATTCCGTTGTCCCGATCATGATCTTTGGTAAGCAATGGACCCGTTGCTTATGGAATGGAGACTCGATTCTGCAAATCTCCTTCTTACTGGTTCAGTACTATCGGACATCTCCCGCACAGTTCGAAGTCTTCGAAACACTCCACCGATGTCTCTCAGTGTGAAATCTGTGTCAGTTGTTCGTTTGGCTCTTGGCCGTCTTCCGATCCTGCTCTCTGAGTACTCCGTGCAATCTCCTGGTACCACTAAATGCCTGACAACCACTAGGTCTTTTCTTCGTGTCCCGCTTCTAGGCCCTTTTGATAGAGCTTTGCAGGTGAAATGCCTGACAACCGTAGTTTTAGGCAAATGTAAAACTCTTGCGGCGTAACGCTGATTTCCTGTTTCCTATATGAGTGCCACGGCACGGGCAACTTCCTCGCTGATTTATGGACATTTTTGTAATCGTTTTGTTTTGCGCCAGCGACACAATAGGGTGAGTAAGAGTGTGAATGGGAGACAATTTAGGATCTTATTGCGTTGGTGGACGAAATGACCAAGTTGATGAGGACTGGAGCACAGCCGACGTTTCTGGACGGACCAAGGTCAATCTTCAATTAGGCTAGTTATATAATAGGTGCTTGTTTTATTCCACACAGTATTGATAGTTTTCAGTCCCCGGCGTGTGTTGAGAGTGGAAGTCATTATTGGCGTGAATTATTTGAGAGGGTCGATACCAGAATATCGAATACCTAATTGACCCTCAATTAGCTTAGTTATATATAATATGTGTAAAGGGTACGGAGGAATATCGTGTACTCTATCAATAATTGTGTAATGGGATGTAAATGGGAGAGAATATTTGATAATGGTGTGTTTGTGTTTGTGTTTTTTTTCGTTTTTTTTTTTGTAGGTGGACTGCGAGAAGTGATAGGCTCAACCCTGCACATGTTTGTACATGCTATACTCTTTTAAAAACAGTATTACTTGAACTTTCGTGGCAGAGAACGCCGGACCGAAATGGCTAGAAAGCCGGCCAAAATATATAAGCCATTTGAGGTCGAATAATCGTACGCTAGCAGTTTACGTGAGCCCAATTGCTCTTCGTTTTGCCTCCGCGTAATCGCTCTGTGGTCAGCCGGGTTAAGCTTTACGAGTTTACGTAACAAAAGAGCAAATTTCATCATTATCAACAAAATTATGAAAGAGTTCGCCATAGACTGAGGAAATCGTTAAACACGCTTTGAACAAATAATTTATAAATTTCATTACCCTTTAACGTATTTACAGTTGTTTGAACAGCATTCGGAACGATCCGAGCTGATGGCGTCGTCTGTGATGATGCACCGGTTGAAAAAGTCGTCTCTTTTGTGCGAGTACCGCCTGTCCCTGTCCAGCGTACCGGAAAGGACATGTGGGTAGCTGAAACAAAAATTAAAGAGTGGATTATTTTTGAAATTGACTTATAAAAAGTAATTTGTAATGCAAATGCAAGACATTGGCTTACCGGTGTGTCCATAATATTTATTCAACTATCGGAAAATCTTAAATATAATTAATGCTTGTGTATTAAGGTTGAAAGATTTTATTTGGTCAATCGGACCACGATATCTAATGGACATAAATATAATAACAAATGTATTAGATTTCGTGGTCCGATTGATCAAATAACATCTTTCAATTAACTAACTTTATGTGAGGTAATTGGTTGAGACAAAAAAGTTAGTTCCACGATGCCGAAGTCACGATAGGTCGTATTGGAGCAGCGGAGTGTCGAGCCGAAGGTCAAGTGTTCGAATCCCGCCCGTGACACAGACTTTTTTATCTCAGCCAATACTTCACATAATCCACAATATCAAAATTAGATCTGTCCCTTCAGGGTAAAACTGAATATGTTAATTTTAAATTAATTTAATAAATTATCATTACAGTTTGCCTTATTTTGTACTTCCTTTTCCAAAATAAATTCAACCTTTGTGGTTATAAACTTTTCAACTGTAACCGAAAGTTTTTTGTGTAGAGCATCCTGTATACATCTATTGATATTTTGTTACTGTTATGTCATACTTTTGATATACATACATCGACAATAAGATATATTTCTTCACTTTCTATTTGAAAAATACTTTCCATTTGAAAGTTTACTAAAAGTTATAATGATTATTATTTAAAAAATGTTTTTGTGGTCCAATTGACCAAATTACTTCTTTCAATTAATTATTTCTTTATGTAAAATCTTGGTTGGAATGAAAAAGGTAGCGTCACGAGGGGGATTCGAACCCACGGCCTTCGGCCTTGGACATGTAAATGCGCCTCTGCTCCAAAACCCCAAGTCACGAAAACCGGAAACGAAAAATTCGAAAGCTTGGGCTGAGATGGGAAGTTGGTGTGTCCGGGAGGATCGAAGTGACAATAGCTCAAGTGGTAGAGCAGCGGCGTATCAAGCCGAAGATCGTGGGTTCGAATCCCGCTCGTAAAACTAATTTTTTCATTTCAACCAAGACTTTAAATAAAAAGATAATCAATGGGAATTATTTAAAAAGTGCAATCTTTTGATGAAATTCCTTAATTAACGATGTTAGGGCAATCATGATGTAAAATCATTATGATGTTTTGTATTATACATTATGCAGTCTTTAAGTAAAACAAATTCAATAAAGCTCATGATGAGCTGTGAGATTTGTTCTTGAAAGACGAGGTCCTTGTGGGGAATCTATCATTAATTAAAGTAGAGTTTCCAACAATATTACTACTCCATCCAAAATTGAAACGGTCATAGAAGTAGTAATACTGAATTGAACAAATGACGTTAGGAGAAATATATTACCTTAATCCTTTCTTGTCTATCGTTGCCGCAGGGCAACACCGAATTTAGCTAATTTACTAAAGCTAACCTAATACCATGAGCTTAAAGTTTCTTTGGGCCTTCGAATTGGCAACACTGATTTTTTTTAACACCAATCTAAAATCTCCGTCTTGGAATTTTCTATCTCCGTCATAGCTCTTTACCGTGCCAGTTCATCTTGTATCGATTCTTATATCAGCCAAAATAGACATAAAAATGATCATATCCAGTTTATAAGTTTTCTTACTCGAAGTTGTTGCAGAGCAACGCCAACGTTGGCAATTTTGTTTAAGGTTAGCAAAAATTCCCTGATATTAGGGCGGGCACCGTGTTGTTCCTGACCTTTCTGCCCGCGTATGGGCAACACTGACTTACTTGGCGCCAAGCTAATTTTTCTATCCATTACACTCACGGGAATTCCTTCTAACCTTTTCACAAAATGGCTCAAGTTCGTCTTGCTCGAAGACAATATTAAGCCGTAAAGGGTTAAGTAATGTAATCCCTATGGTGAGTTGCGTTTCACAATCATACTCCTGAATTAATTTAAGCTCGAGCATCCGATCAATTTGAAAATAAAATAATTAAGAAGATCAAAAAACGTTTAGTATCCTGGAAAATAATTTTTTGGCAACTGTATCTACCATCATAGAACTGAGGTTTAAAACTACTCATTTTTCTTGTCGGACAGACACTGAGACAATAAACAAACATGGCCGAATTATGTTAATGCAGTGGTATTCCAGATCCCGATTCAAGTTCGGAGTTAGATTCTCTACTTTGGATACATGGCCACACCATAATACATTGACTATTCTTAAAAAATGCAAGGCCCTTACATGAGGCAAGCGATGAAACATTTGTCTCCAATCTGTTCCAACTTTCAGAAACCCTTTTATCAATTCCGTCAAAGTGGGGACCAAGCGAAACTCTTTTTTCAAACGGACTCGACTCCAGTTAAAAATGCTGACAAAATCTTCATTTTTGTAATAATTGCCCAAGGACTCCTGCCATTGCATTTCCAGAATGTAATTATATTTTTCGATAGAAAAAATCTCTCACCGATGTGGAGGGGCAGGTGGCACTACATGTTCTTCGATTATGCCTTGTAAGTACCTATGTGAAGTACTTAGGAAGATCCTCCTGGCCAACCAATGAGGTGCGGGCGCCTAAGAAAATAACACCCAGAACATCAACGGCCCATGATATGTCACCCGAGGTCAACCATAGAGCATGGGAACCATATGACATTAATATTTGAGACCAACCGTTTCTACAGAGAACTCGCCTTCAATATTACAATGTCCAATTCACATGTTCCTGTGCGAATACAGCATTTCCTGAGATGTGGTAAGAAGAGGTCCAAAAACCGGGTGCCGAACCCTGAAGTGATTTTCATCGAGCTTTCTGCTTACAGTTCTGGAGGAAATCGGACGTTTCGGACTTGCTTTATCAGATTTCTTATCTCATTTCCTGTAATGCTGTGATTTGTAGAACCTGATAATCTGTAGACCTGCTTCGTCCCTGCCCTGACCTCCTAGTGTGAAGCCCTGTTTCACTGAAGCGCTGAGAACGCTTCCCATTTGATAATGACATATATTCGATTTCGCGCCTGCTTTATTCTTCCTATAAGACCCTGACTCTGTCATACTCACTCGAATGCCTGATTTTAGCCATTGAAAAAGGTTTAAAAATAAAATAATGTCAAATGAAATCAATGAAGGAAAATGATTAACTAAAAGCAATGTTTGGTGTAGCAGAACGGAAAGGCAAACTGGTACTTTTTGTGCCAATAGGATTTTTCAGTGCAAAAGTAAACAAAGAGTTACTATTTATTTTGACTATGATAGCTCCTAATTACTCGTAACTAATATAGAAAGGTAATGGATTTAAGTTTCAAAATGTTCAAAATTCTTTTATTGTACAAAAGTTTCAAAAGTTGTTTTATTGTTATTTTATTTGGAATATATATTCCTTATAATAAATCCCATCTGTGTGCAAAATCAGCCCCTGTAGTCATAATCAAGAATGAATTGGTTTGGAAAATTAAACCAGGCTGAATTTGAACGCAAACATCGAAACGCTCGAATGTAATTCACGTTTATACCAACCTTTTCAAATATCTAGAATTAATCATTTGCCTGTTTTCCAAGTCTGACATCGAAATTTTGCATAAAAAGTTAAAATTTTGTTGATCGTCAATCTATTTCGGGTGTAATTTGGAAATATATTTACGGACTGCATTATTCATTTATACGACCCATAGGATAAGATAAAGATGCACGCTCAGCCCTAAATAAGGTAGTTAGTTCGAGTAAGAGATGCACTATCAAGGAAGTAAAACAAGATTATAGATCGTCTAAAGTTTCCTCGAGTCAGAACGGAAGCAAGATGAACGATAAATGCAAGATTGTATCAAGAGCTAAGCGATCAACATATAATTGAATGTAAATCGATTATCGGAGAGGCTCATTTTGTTTTAAAATATTCACGATTTAAGATTTGCTCATATATATATTTACAGTAAGCCTTGCGGACCGTTTGTATGTAACAACTCCTAGGGTAATTGGAGATTCATTCACGCTAATAAAGTACATTCATGCATTCAATCACTCGATATTTCTCGGGGTAATGGGGGATGGGCCCCTCCATTCGCGCTAATAAGTTACATTCACACCATATTTCTTTCGCACAACCCCAGTTTATATCTGAGCCGCTACATTCACACCATACCAGAGTACTCAATATTCCTCGGGGTGACTGGGGAGACGCTAATCCATTCACGCTAATAAATACTTTTGTTCCAATAAATAACATATCACATACATAAAGGTACCAAGTCATTAATAATAATTTAATAGAATATAATAATATCTTCATGGGGGCGTCGGTTGCAGCAACGGTTTAGGCGTTGGCACGGCGCTCATCACTGAAAGGTCCCGTCTTTGAATCCAGCGGCCCTGCATACATACAAATTAGGCTTTTTTTAAACACCGGCACCTTGAGGGTTTTTTTGATCTCTACTATTGCGAACCCCATCTCCAAGATTCCCCTCCGCAAAGAATTATTTCAATTTTTGATCGTAGACCTGATGAAGGAAATAAGCGGGCGAAAGATTGAGGGGAGTTTTTAAAATTTTCTTTCTTGGCTTCCTGCCCGATACGTTCACAACAATTGTGACATCGGAGGGTCGATAAAACGCAGCAAAAGAACTTTAAAACCAATATCTAATAGTACTGTATAGCGTAAAGTCCCAATTTTTGTTGGAATAATAATAAATTCGTTGTTAAATTACCACAGAATCTATAATGAGGTAAACAGGATTAAATAACGTAATTCCTAAGAATGCTGTCTGTATGTAATGTATAAAATCAAATAGTGTATAATTCATAGAATGATACAATTACCCCCTCCCATTCGAAAGGACCTTTGACAGCTTTATTGACTCTCCAACCATAAACAAATCCGTGATAAGTAAACCATAAAAATCGGCAATTTAACAGCGTTCAATGTTTATCATGTAGGGTTAGTTTTAGCGATATGATTTCGCCTGTTCATTGATAAAACATCCGGTTTTTCTAGTTATTTTTTACCTAGTTATAGTTTATTTATATAAATAGGTGAACTCAATCTAATCGGATGTTTCCCATTACTAAGGTTTCGGTGATTTTCAAACATTTCTGTTTGTTTAGTCCTGTATTACGACCTGGTAAATGATTACTAATCTACATAACTCAAATCCGCACATGTATGTACATGTGTACATAGTTGACCCTACCACTTCTCGTAATCCACGGGCAATTCCAGCTTTTGTAATTTACATTCAATTAACGGTAGGCCATTCAGTCGCCTACACAATCAGTTTCCCATTCACACTCTCACTCTAGAATAATGCTCTCTCTATTTATGTGTTGTTAACTTAAGGTGGTGGAGTACTTGATATACCTCTATCAACCTTTACACCCATTACATAACTAACGTAATTGAGCGTCGAGGGGTACTCGCTATTCCGCCATCGACCCTCTCACACTACACATTCACACTAATAAATACATTCACTCTCAAGACATGCTAGGGACAAAAAACTATCATTTTTTTCACAATCAAACAACCGTGTTTAATCCAAGAATCTGAATAAGGGGCTAGTATACCCGCTGCTGTGAACAAGCACAATTCTCAAAACGGGTGGCATTCCTGCGCGCTCTCTTCATTGAGCAAAGGAATTTTTAATTATATGTGAGCCACATCGAGCAACATTTTTCCGCGAAAAGTAGGCGGGCTTTGGACCAAAAGTAAGTGTCCATGATCTTTCCATGGTCCTATTCTTTTTCGGGTGAGGATGACCCGATGTCCGGCATGGAGAGAAAAGTTGTTCGGTATGTCACACCTAATTGAAGGGTGGAATTTCTGCAGAAATGCCACCTGATTTGCCAATTGAGCTTGGGCACGGCAGAGAGTATTTGGTTTCAATGAAACGGGTTGTTCTATTGTATGTAGTAATAATAATGGTGGATACCAAGTTTGTCACGAGAGTGGATGTATTGATTAGCGTGAATGTGTGATGTGATGTGAGAAGGTCGATGGCGGGATATCGAGTACCTCATCGGCCTTTAATTAGTTAGTTGTATAATATGTGTAAAGGTTATGTTGAAAGTAAATGTATTTATTAGCGTGAATGTGTGATGTGAGTGAGTGTATGGTGGAATATCGAGTACCCCATCGACTTTCAATTCGGTTAGTTGTATAACATGGGTAAAGGTTGTGTTGAGAGTGAATGTATTTATTAGCGTAAATGTGTGATGTGAGTGGGTCTATGGCGGAATATCGAGTACCCCATCGACCCTCTATTAGGTTGGCTGTATAATGTGCGTAAAAGGTGATGGAGAAATATCGAATACTCCTTCTCCTTAATTGAAAGAATCGTATACAGCATTTCGTTTTTATATGGCCCGGTTGGATTTCTCTTGAACCAATGACGGTATCAAAAAACAATAAATATGTGTTAAATTTATTAGTCCAGTTTTAAATTTTTACCTCTTTTTTTTGAGAGTTTGAGGGTACCTCAGGCCAAGTTCAATTTCAAAATTGCAAATACGACTCTATACATTTTAAAGGATTTTTCACGCTGAAAACAATGGCGCAATTGGATTTTAAATTTGTCGAAAAATGACGAAATGAAAAAAAGGTATAGCAAAACGTTTGCAAAAAAAAACCAACAATCAATTGGTTTCCTACTTATTAATCACATTTCGTGTTTGAACTGCACTGAAATATGCAAACATTTGCTGTTTTTCACCGGTGCCAACAATGACAGAATGTAAACAATAAAGGAAATTAATGTTTGCTTTAGTGAAGAGTAAAATCATTGGAATTAATACCTGTATAGGACAGATTGTATTTACGAATGAACAGGAATACCAATGGGCTTGAAACTGTATTCGTTGGATACTGAATTGACCTAGTTGCCAGCACACCCACCCACCGGAACCAAACCATGGTAGCAAGACGGACCAGACAGACCCAGATCTGCCCCCGAGCTGCCAACCCCTAGGGTTGAGTGATTCTCGAGTATGTTGGCGGTTTGCTGTAAATTGTAAAAGCCGGAATTGCCTGTGATCTACGAGAAGTGATAGGCTCAAGTCGGCCCATGTTCTGTATGCATGTACGTCTGCGGACTTGGGCCTATATAAATCCAAAATCTACCAGATTAATACCTGATTTAATAAGATTATTCCGACATACTTACAAATGGACTTTTTTTTTTCAAAAACACCGGCACACTGAGGGTATATAATAATATAAAATACCTCTTCTGTTGCAAACCCTCGTAAAAAAAGGAAGAAAAAAAGATTATTATATCAATTAAAAAATAAATAAACTTGTAATGAAAAAAACCATCTGATTTATATTCATTTTGGGATTAATAGACTAATCATATAAACAATTATGATTACTATTTTAAATTTCTTTTGTAACGAATTTAAAATATTTTACGATTCGAAGTTTTGAAGTATATCATTATTAAAAATTAATAAACATATCAGTAAAACGTATGTCATTTTTTTGGCCACTGTCCACCGTGAATGCTAAACATAATACGTAGTGAATGAATGAATTACAATAATTAATACGGTCAATTATGACTACTAACTACATGTATGGATTAGATTGTTGGATTAGATGTTGTTGTTTTGAGCGAAAAGGATTTACATCTTTTGAATACAGAAAGAAGGAACGAAAACCTGTCCTAAACTTTGACATAATGCAATTAACGTTCAAATATTAAACAGTTCAGCAAACACTCTGAGGGAGGGAGTAGTGAAGAAAGTTAGCAGGGAAGTTATAATAGCTACAGGGTCGATCGGTTACTTATTTTTTCAACGATGTTTCATTATCAAAATAAAATTCTAATTTATCTATCCGTACCCTATTGATCTATTTGTATATAAGGTATATCAATTTCTATGTGGATGTGGATGGATGGATACCGGGGACTGAGCACTGCAGCTGTACAGCTTATTGTACTATACCCTGGCTCCATTTTTGGGGGAGGGCTCACAACACAAATGTGAACTTGAGCCCCCGTTGTACCAGTTTTCTTCCATCGAAGAAACTCATTTTTGAAGGGGGTTGGGATCAGATCCGGTCCCGCCCCTTCCATTGATGAGTGCCGTGCCAATTTCTTTTAAATGCGGCCACCGGTCCCCTTACGCGTCAGAAAAATTCCAGAGGCTACGGTGGGGATCGAACCCACGACCGCGGGGTCTACTAGCCGAGAGTCTGACGCCTTAACCACTCGGCTACCGCAGCCCCCATCAATTTCTATAGTCCACCCATTTAATTCGGGAACGATTGATTTAGGAAAAAATGTTCTTATACAAAAATCGCGCGTTGGAAACATATTTGACCAAACTTTCTCACCTATATGGGAAATGATGCAACCTTTGTTATTTTAATTGAGAATATATTTGTACTTTACAGTTTGATCCGAGGCCACTTTTATTTAAAGAAACATTTTAACGTGATCGACCTTTTCTGAGTTCTGATCCATACGGAGACGGGTGGGGTGCATGCTTTGTAACAAGATGGCCCACCCTCCTTTATTTGGAAAACGATTGACTTAAGCAAAAAATCGTCTTATACAAACCCCGAATTAATTTTGGCTAGGAATTGTGTCGTGGTAACAGATTTAACACAACTTTCTCTTTTAGTCGGGAAATGACACTAACTTTGTTGTTTGAAATGAGAGACCCATATTTTTATTGTACAGTTCGATTCTAGACCTTATTTTATGCCACTTTTAATGAAAGGAAAATTTTGATAAAATCGACCGTTTCTGAGTTATGCCCGACGGAAGGCGCGAGAGGGGGTATGCTTTTTGTAACAAGTTGACCCCCTTTATTTCGAAAACGATTAGCATTAGCAAAAAATGGTCTTATACAAACCCCAATTTAATTTTGGCTAGGAATCGCGTGGTGGTAACAGATTTAACATTTAGCTGGCATCCTTTGAACATAACTTAGATATGATCTAAACTATCAAAATTTTCCTTTTTTTAGTATAATATATAGTAAAAATTATAAATATGAAGTAAGTATTTCATAATTTAGAAATTAAACAAATATTATTTTTGGTGTATTAATTTGATTGTTGGTTAACATGAAAACAAAAATGTTCCACGACGCAGAACATTTAAATCTGGTTCGAATTAAAAAGATAAATAAACGAAATACTGCCTTTTTTTATATATTTTAACCAACATTTTGTAAGCAAAGTTGGCCGGAAAATGGTCAAAATTTAACCTCACTGTCGAGATTCGAGTGTTATAAAACGCTTAGATACCGATTTTTCCTAAAATCTGAGTAAATTAATTTTTTGTCTAAGAATTATTTCGATCTGGTTGATAATTCGTTTTAAAGAAATTGTCAACTGGATTTTATAATGATCAAACAGTAAAATCGGACAACTGTTTCCACTAAAAAAGTAGGATAATTTCTGACAAATAATTCTGCTATTTTATGACTTCCAGACATATTTTATATATTTTAATGGTTCGTACGTCGTTAAACGTCAGAAAAACATTCTCTTTGTCGTGAAAACGTTTCGACCTTTATTGAGATCATCTTAGGACCTGGGGTTTACAAACATTGTATAAATTTAACTCACTCAAAATAGAAATACTTTGATTAAACAAAAAAAATTTTTTTTGCATTGTACAAATTCACTTTTTCTATTTAACAAACACACGTATTTAAAGTCAAACAATGTTTGTAAATCCCAGGCCCTGAAGATGATCTGAATGAAGGTCGAAACGTTTTCACGACAAAGAAAATGTTTTTCTGAAACCTACATCACACCAGACCGCATCTCACGATGTCCACCATCACATCACCACACATTTATTGTATGGTTGACCTCATAAAATTTAACTAATAATTTATTATATGGTTTCGCTCAAAATAATGCATTATGAACAAAAGAAGCGTTGCTATATACTGATTTATGATACACGCCGGGTGACTGTGGCGTCCGCTTGGCGTCGCTCAGATGTGCACACCCTCCTACCAAAACGTGGCAAGGCGTCTGGTAACGTCGCATAGCGTCCCGTCGGGTGTAGCAATTATTACATGGTTTCGTTCATAAAATTTAAATAACAGTTTATTACAGGGTTTTTTTTTTCAAATGCCCTGTTCGACGCTAAACTCCTTTTCGTTTTAATCATATATTCCGACAACTACTTCTCAAATATCTGAAGAAATTTAGGGATAAAAGATCAATGTATTTAAATTCAGACAAAAATCTATATTTATTATAACGATTAAGTTTAGCGAAAAATTGTTTTACTTATCCCAAGTTAATTTGCCTAGAAATTGTGTGGTGCTAAATGATCTAACATAACTTTCTCATCTAGCTGGGAAATGTCCCTATCTTTGTTATTTGAAATTGATCTTATACAGACCCCAAGTTAATTTTTTGTTACAAAATCTATCAAAATGTGTCTCTCAGTAAAAGCGGCATAAAATAAGGTCTAGAATCGAAGTGCACAATAAAAATATAAGACGCTTTTCACAGTTAGATGAGAAGGTTATGTTAAATCTGTTACCATCACGCGATTCCAAGCCAAAATTAACTTGTGCTTTGTATAAGACCATTTTTTGATAATGCTAATAGTTTCCGAATTATAGAAGTTGAGACATCACGTATATATTCACGAAATAAAATAAATTTAAGATTTAAAGATTTAGGCTAACCTGTAGGTAAAACAACTGTTAGTGCCAATTGTACTTTTTTGATATTCAAAGTGGGCTTAAAACCTCAGGATAAAATTTGATTTTCTTCTTCTTCTTCTTCTTCTTCTTCTTCTTCTTCTTCTTCTTCTTCTAAGGCACGTTAATGTTGATATTATTAGCTCAGAGGTTGACAATATAATTGAACAGCTCTCAGATATTTGTTTTTCATAAGCAATGTAGTAAAAAGACCAAATCCCGCAAAATAAGCTAGAAATGTACTTTGTTTATTCAGAAACGTGACTCAGACCGTGCCCGGGGGCAGACAACCATCTCAGGGTCAAGACTGTCACGTCGGATCCAATGATCCGTTTCTTTTATTGCGTATTCGGTCTTGCAAACATCAACTTACAAACTATTAAGTTCGATGCTCTTGGCTCTTTAAACGTTTACGAAATTATCTTCATGCGCTATAAATTGATAAGGGTGTAAAGGCCGCGTTGTTTATTTTTGCTTGCTGTCGATTATTTTTACTGTCTTTGTACGTAGATATTTTCTATTTTCAAATGAACATGCAAAAGAACGCTATCAATACAAACTATTTATCTGGCGTTAGGCTGCAATTTCTTTTTTGAAATGTTTTTTTATCTTCCAAAGAAAGCTTGATTGGCACAAAAGCAAATGCAGCGTAGTCACGAATAAATGCTGCCCGGATTGGCAAGAGGAAAACGAAGGGGCGGAGTTACACAGAACTGCCACACGCAGAAACACCTGCACTCAATACTTTCCAAAAGGATAGTTCCTACTCACAGTAGGTTGTTCTGCAACGATCCGGATTTCGAGCCTCTTAGCTCATCATCAGATTGAAGGACTTCTACAACCACGTCTCTCGACGTGCATTGCCAAAGTGAAACCGCTGATTCTGACGTAGAAGTCCTTCAACCTGATGATGAGCTAAGAGGCTCGAAATCCGGACCGTTGAAGAACAACCTACTGTGAGTAGGAACTATCCTTTTGGAAAGTATTGAACACCACACTCGCCCCATCATTTATCATTTCTACACCTGCACTCTGTATAATATAAAAAGGCGAATAGTAAATGATGGACTGCCAATTTCAAAAGACAAGACGCAGAAAAAGTCCGACCTGTCAAAATAGGTTAAACGCTGCAGAATAATTTTAAGGGACTCAAGGCCAATTTTATCCATATGAGAAAAAGACTTTAATATTGGTACCGTTTTTTTTTTTCGATCAATTTGACTCAAAATGTACATGAATGTTTTATAATGTATGATGAATAGTCATGGCTAATAAAGGTCTTTGTAAAGTAAGTAGTACTTTGTTTTAAACTTGAATTTTGGAAGAAAAACGTAAATGTTTTCCAGCTTAAAACCTTTTTCTAAAAAAATATGTACATTATTTTTAAAATTCCTTAATTATAACTCTACTAAACATCTGCATAAAAATGCTAAAAATTAATTATTAAAAATCAATTTATAACATTATGAGAAAATAGTATTTTTATGCGTGACCGTGTTTTTCAGAAGAGGCAAAGAACTAGTTTTTGTGTTTTTTTAAAAATTTTTTTAAACCGAGTTTCACAAAAGAAAAATTAGTCGTTTGCTAGTTTACCAGTACATAGACTATTTAGACAGTACTATACAAATAGTCTTATCACTGTTGAGAAAAATTAATATCACAAAAATAAATGTCGAATGAACAAATACAATTACAAAACTAACAACAATGAGTCTGACGCTAAACGAACTGTTAAAAAGATGGTAAGGGATAAATTGCAGCGTGCACCATCTGCAGATGATCCCTTC
Source organism: Cimex hemipterus (assembly GCA_039619505.1). NCBI lineage: Eukaryota > Metazoa > Arthropoda > Insecta > Hemiptera > Cimicidae > Cimex > Cimex hemipterus. The sequence goes on from CM077101.1 coordinate 30,941,361, forward strand.
AGGATCTGAGCTGTAAAGAAGGAATAGTTCTTACCAGATTAAGAATAGGCCATATGCGGTTGATACATGGGCACTTGCGGGAGGTCAAATCCCTCCGCAGGTGTCCGTTATGCAGAGTAAGGTTACTCGATGTGTCCCCACATAGTCGAAGCGTGACGTGCCTTGGCTCCTACAGGAACGCGAACGCGTAAAGCCAGAGTCCCAGCGAGGGTCCACTCAGGCTCACTCCTTTCTCAATCCGAGCCTTCATTCTATCCTGTGATTCCCAACCCTTGGTTGCAAGGGGTGTTTCCGGGCCCAAAATAATGGTGCAGCCCAGAGAACGTGGCGACCTCTCTAAACACAAGCTGTACTCGTGTCGGCCCAGGATCGGCACGGGCGGCGGGTGCCTTATCAGAGGCACGAAGGGGCCAGTGCACAAGATCCTGTCTGAACAGATGGGGGAGTGTGTATGGTATGTATTTAAAGTCAAACAATGTTTGAAAAACCCCAGGCCCTGAAGATGATCTCAATAAAGATCGAAACGTCAGCACGATAAAGAAAATGTTTTCCTGAAACCTTCATCACACCAGACTACATCTCATGATTTCTAAATAATTAATGATTAATTTTGAATTTATTATTTTTAAATTTGGCTCGAGTTTTACCTACATGTTCAAGCTGTTCTGTTCAATTTTATTTCTGTGTCACGTATTTTGTAAATAAAATTAACCATGTCGATCTGTTTATTTTCATAGTAATATTCCCCTTGATCACCTAATTATGAATGGATTGGCTAATTTAAAAAACTTTAATTTATAATGTGTAAAACTAATTAATTTTTAGATACTGTAAGTATCTAATTTTAAATACTTGAATAAGAGGGGTCAGACTTTGTTTTTTGTTTTGTGAAATGGGTCCACTGGCTAAAATGCTTAAGAGACAAAGCAATTAAAGCTAATTTTAATCATTGAAAATAAGTTGCCTTAAAAAAATAGGTGCAATATCTTACCAAGGACTTATCATCATGAATAACTTCTATTTTATGGAACTCGTTAAGGAAAAATACGCGGCTATTTTTCGGCCCTATACACAATGCTTCTAAAACTCTCATGTCTATTTTTATCATGTAAACAAACGTTCATCAGTAAAATATTATCTAATATCCCAATGGTTTTATTGTTTTTCCGTTGACAATTTGTTTTCTTCTTTTGTTTGTCACAAAATTGGAACGAGAGAAGTGCTTTCCGGCGTTACTATTAAAAGCTCTAAATATAAGTTTTCCTTCTTGTCCCTTTGATGTACGGGGCGGTCTTAAAATAGTTTTCATTTGAAAAAAGCCATGGATCTTTTGCTAGGTTATGCTGCGCAATATAGCGATGAAAAAAAGAAAATTATTGTATTTTCCGAGAAGAACGAGAAACAATCAACAAACAATAATTCGGGGAATAAAAATGTACGTTTAATTACACTAGTAATTAGATATTTTTTATAATTTTTTACTGAATTTGTTGCTCTAAGAAAATTTGCGGGTATATAATGAAAAATATACGATACAATTTATTAATGTAAATTTTATTTTATTTGATATTTTTTGCACCAGATTATACCGGATATAATGAAATAACAATTACGATGGAGGCGTCGGTGGCCGCAAGGTTTAGCCTTTGACACCGCGCTCATCACTGTAAGGTAAAGGTTCCGGGTTCGAATCCAGCGGCCCTGCATTCGAACCCGACATACTTACAAATGGGCTTTTTTTCAAAAACACCGGCACCCTGAGGGTTTATATGACCCTCTGCTGTTGCGAACCCTCGTAAAAAAAAAAAATTATGAAATCTAAGTACAAATAATTTGATTGAATATAATTTTTTTAGCATTGTATAACTTAATTTTTATAGAAATTATAAATGATGAGGAGTTCAATCCTTTTTTTTCACATCCTACACATATTTTTAAAATTTAAACAATGTTTATAAATCCCAGGCTCTGAAGATGTTCGCAATAAAGATTGAAACGTAGCACGATAAAGAAAATATTTTTCTAAAACCTACGCCACATCAGATCGCATCTCGCGATCGCCAAGTAAATATGAAATTTAAGTCGATTCGAAGAAAGAGGGAAATTCTATTATATAAAATTATATTACAATGGACTACCATTCGGTTTAGAAGAAATTATTTGTAAACATCAGTAAATACAAAGGGGAAAGGGCAAAAATTGGTCTTTTGTTGTTGGCCCGCGAGCCGGTCAAAAAACCTGTCAAATTGATCGGCATTTGATCTGTCTACTAGGGCTCCATACTCGTAGCGGGTTTGGATGTCACTCAAACCCATTTCGGCTTACGCCATCATCAGGGAACAACAGGCCCGGTAAAATGATCAATTGCCAGTTTAAGGATTGACTTGTCCATTGAACCCGTCGTTCATTCATTCGATCCAGAATAATCGTGGAAAAACGGGTACTTGCGTATTGGCGTCGAATTTTAAAGTAAAAATAGCTTCTCTGTAAGACAAATCGGCAAACTTTTGGCAGAGGTCTCGGAATCGAAAGTAAACCGAGGCAGATGAAGTGAACGAATTAGGATCCTAAAAGAGAAGACCCACAAATTTCTAACTTTATACTGAACTATATGAACCGTGATACGTTTATAAATTGATGTTTTTCGAACTTCAGAATTGTGTTAGGTTTTTAAAACTACCCTGACTCATTTTCAAGTTCATTTTTAAACTCTAAAAGGGGGGGATATATACATCGGTCATTCACAAGTGGGTGAGGGTTGTTTATTTCGATACAATTGCCTGCATCCCCTCGCCGCCTTTTCCCGCATCCAAATGCTGGTACTTCCCCTATTTCTACTGAATGCAATGTTGCAAGAGACTAACTGGATTCTTGTTGTGTAGGCTGGGGTTCTCCCTCGGAAAAAAAAAACAGGAAACCCCTCGTTTCGACTCGATCTATTATCAATTACTTTCATATCAGTTAAGTAACCCAAGGAACAATTGCTTCCGATGGTTCTATCATTGCTTTTACATTCGCTGCCCTTCGGACCAGTCCTGGCATCAGAAAACAATACCAGTGACAGCCCTTGTCCCACCTATTTCCTGCTGGAAAATTTTACTTTGTGACGTTTTACAAATCACAACCTGCATTCCATCAGAAACATTTGTACAATACAGATGGAATTTAATGACATTCGCTTCACTTTATTCTTTAAACGTAAATTTTCATTAACTGATATATCATTTTTCATGAATGAAACACATGTGGGCGATAGTCAATCCCCAGAGATTATTATAGTCAATGAAAATCATCTCATGTTCAATTCACTTCCAATCAATCAAACAATACCTTAGTAAATTATATTTAGTACTTTTATGGGCTGTCGTTAAATATCGTTTTGATATTTAATAGTTATTTGAACGGGGAGTAATTTTTCCCAATCATCCCCGAGGAAGATCGAGTGCCCTGGGATAGTGTAAATGCTAACAAGATTATCATGTTCCATCTGTATTTGTTACTTGCGCTATTTTGTTCTCAATAAATTGACGAGGCCTTGATGCAGAAAGAGCCTAGAAAAAGAGAGAGCCGGTTTACATCCTAATTGTTCTGACCAAAACTTGGCTGGAGAAACAAGAAATGAAATTAGTGCAATTACGACCAGTCGACTAGAAAAGCAAAGAAAGAGAGGGCAAAGGATGACCAATGTATAAAGAATCACTTGTACAATCCAGATAATTAAAAACGACCATCGAGGCGACATGAAAGAAATTAAAAATTAAAAAGTCTATTTAGAGTCACATTTTATATAAGTCGATGAGTGCAGTTTACTGATTGAGAGCCGTCCAACAAGCCTCTTCCTGCGCAAAAGGGTTAATAGGCCATCAGGGGGACTTAAGCGGACGTCGATGCTTGTACTAGAGCACCATCCCCCCCCCACGAGACTCGTTAAAAACAAAACACAAACACAATTCCTAATTTTTAAAATATAAACTAATTATTTTCTAGTTTTAAAAAATCTCCACTTAATAGAAGAAACATTTATTTTTATACTTACTTTTTTTATATTACTTTTAATGGTAATTAATTTCCAGGTGGCACATTGAATACGTATTTAAAGTAGAAATCCGTTTGTCCGGATAATCCGAAAATTTATGATTTTATTAGTATCGTGTCATAAAACCTACAAAAACACAAATACGAAAACGATCACTTTTCTTCATATATCAAGTAAAGTTTAAAGCAATAGATAGTTTTTATTAGTTTTATTTTTGTTTAAGTCCGTACACGCGTTTCTTGAGAAATGTATACATAAAAAATACCTAACAGAAATGTATGTAATAATATAACCTGTTGAATGGAAGGCAACATACGAACAACACGAGGCAACAATTTCTAGCTTTTTAAAATAGTATACACCTTTTTTATTAATTTTTTAAACAAAAACGTGCCCCTCCGGCCTCTTCGATCGTGTGACTAGTGGAAGGGCGATTTGGTGGCCTTTGCGAATTTCGAACTATAAGCTCCCATACTTGAATCAGGAATTTAAAAAAAAATAACACACACACATTAATAATTATGAAAAATTTATAGAAAAACGTGCGGTGTTTAGTGACCGTTAATTAATGATTATTTCGAGATGGGGGGACTATACCACGATACACTACTATACCAGACCGCATCTCACTATCACCAAATAATTTATAAAATATATTTTTACAAACGGGTCCGGATAAACGGGTTTCTACTGCCTGTATATTATGGGATGGTGAAAAATTAATGGAAATTATGAAAATTTGTTTCCTTTTCGCAGGTGCTTGTCATTTAATCAAAGCTAAATTTAATGACAATTAATTAAGGTTTTTAAGTGAGATGAAAAAAAGTCAATTGTCGGGTAATCGGTTTGAATTGAAAAGTGGCAAAAGAAGGGAAAATCATCAGATGCGGTTGAGGTAAGAACTTGATGCCCGAGTGGATCGAGGTCACGATAGATCAAGTGGTAGAGCAGCGGCGTATCTAGCGGAAGATCGTGGGTTCGAATCCCGCTCGTGCCATTGACCTTTTTTCATCTCAACTAAAACCTTAATTAATTGTCGTGTATTAGTTGATCAAGCAGACCTACCCCTCACGGGGGCGTTGGCCGAGCGACAGCATGTAACGTTGAGGACGTAATGATCATGCTACAGCTCCTTGCATGCGTGGGTTAGCTCTAGGTGCGGATAGTGAATCGGTGGTGCTCTAAGATAGTGCATGCAGTTGTGCGTATGACCGGCGTGGTACCCTTGGGGGAGCGAAGGATCGGACCACCAGGCATGACCTATGGCGTCCCTCGAATGCGCATGACAGTTGTAGGCTAAGCACGATATGAGACCTTATGACTGTAGGCAGTGCTCACATAGGGGGTGGGTAGCAATCTCACTTAAATCCGAAACCGTTGTCGGGGCGTTCCCGCAAGTTTATACGCTAGGGAAGCCTCTACACTCAGAGAGATAGAGTTCGCTTTCTCTATCTAGGGAGTATGCGGGCGTGCGGGCCGATGTATTTCGACTCGCTAGCCCTTTGCATGCGACGTTTACCATTCGGACGATGTGGGAGCGAGGTGGTAACAGCCCTTAGGGGTGTGAAGCCTCTACATCAACGCTCAGGCGGAGATGCGTCAGCTCCTATTTTGAGAATCGGGATGTCCGGTAAGGGCTCTATATAGCCTACGTACGGACGTTAATGATCCTCTTGTCATCCTGTGACTATGAGTCCGGGAACGAATGGTCAAGCAGACCACGAAAGTAGTCAAGCGACGATTACGACGGCGACGAATCCCAGGTCTTACCCTGGAAGAGTTGGAAACGCCTGCTCGTGATGAATGGGAAAGAATTCCTCATGATTTGATCAGAAATATTTTCCAAGGAAAGAAAAGGCGTTTGAAGGATTCGTGCCGGAGGTGGTATTAAAGGGCGCAGACAACTTAATAGAAATGTTAAATGATGGGGTGAGTGTGGTGTTCAATACTTTCCAAAAGGATAGTTCCTACTCACAGTAAGTTGTTCTGCAACGATCCGGATTTCGAGCCTCTTAGCTCATCATCAGGTTGAAGGACTTTTACAACCACGTCTCTCGACGTGCATTGCCAAAGTGAAACCGCTGATACC
>CM077101.1:30947885-30976990 GCA_039619505.1 Cimex hemipterus
GGTATCAGCGGTTTCACTTTGGCAATGCACGTCGAGAGACGTGGTTGTAAAAGTCCTTCAACCTGATGATGAGCTAAGAGGCTCGAAATCCGGATCGTTGCAGAACAACTTACTGTGAGTAGGAACTATCCTTTTGGAAAGTATCGCAGACAACTTTTTTGCATTAAAAAATTGTTCTTTACTCAACTATTGTTTTTTAGAATTAGGTAATAAACATTTTCTTTTTAAACGTCTTATTTTTACAACGAAAACTATAGTTGATGTGCAAAATATGAACAAACCGAAACACATTAAAATTTAAGGGTAGTGCGTTTATTTTGTACACTTGCAACAAAAATATTTTTCTTTCTTATTTTCTGAAGAATCTTAGATATTTTTTGTTTTTAAAAACCCCAACTAACAAAAGTGAGAATTTCAAAAGTTTATGAAAATGTTTGTGTTATATTCTAATTACACTTTATCGAAATCGAACAGAAAGATTACTCCAGTGTTTCCCCCCTCCCCATTAAAAAACTTTTGTTTTAACGAGTTCACAAGTCGCAAATCCTTTCAGACTTTGTAGCCGCAATTTAAACAAATGAAGAACTTTGAACTTTTTATGTTAGGCGTTTGAGGCAAAGTTTGCGAAGGGTATTACAAAGAGCCGTGGGGGTGGTAATCGGAGGGATGGGCCGGATTATTAACATACTTTTTGTTCAAGACACTGGTCTAAAACTAGATAATTTCCCTTAATTTATTTAAGTTATGTCCAGACGGTGGTTTCTAAATTTAACCGGAGGATGAACGTAGGCGTGCAAAGAGTTGCGGCATCGACGTGCACCCAAACAAAATTATCATTGTCAGAATACTCCAATGAGTTTTCCCCCTCGTGTTGCGTTGTTGGAACGCGTTGGCTCATGGAGAGGACAACTGAAAATCCCAGGTCTGCGAGAGTCCTCCGAACGATTATAAATGACTTCCTCTAGACCGAATCTATGTAGGTATGTTTTATGCTCGCCAAAACTGAATGAAAAAAAAGTACTCCTTGCTCTCCGCTGTAAATCAACAACAACAGAAACCAATTTCTACTTGAGTCACATAGGCTACACCAAGAGAGGCGCAAGTCCCCACACATGACTTAAAAGAGAACATAACATAAGGGACTTGTGAAAAATTGCGAAGACTACTAGGACCGAAATCCGTTTTGAACATCAACGCCATACTAACCATACTCAAGACTTTACTGGGACGTACGGAGTGAAAGTATGGAGTTCTGGCAAGCCATCCAATATTCAGCGAAAAACTTTCCAAATTAAATTTAATTATTTTTGTTTTACAAACACATCTGTTTTTGTTGATTCAGGATCGAGCAACGCCATTCACGGCACTGCTTTCCCCGCGATATGGCGAAGGATCATGCTTCTGAAAGCCTTCAGCCATTTTGTTCATATTCCTCTGTGTTTGATAAGTCTAAGTTGGTATAGGATTAATTTGTATTTAACGTAGTGGTTGAGATAAAAAAAAACTCAGAGTCACAAGTCGGATTCGAACCCACGACCTTCGGCTAAATACGCCGCTGTTCTACCACTTGACCTAATCGTTCCACTCCGACACTAACTTCCCATCTCAACCTCACCTTTTGAATTTTCCATCCTTGTTGCAATTTTTCAATTATTTAGACGAAGGTCGTGGGTTCGAATCCCAGCCCAAAGGTAATTTTTAAGAATATCTCCTTTTTTTCGTAACAACAAATAGAGAAAACATTTGTATCCGCTCCTATAATTATCATATTTTATGATTGAGAGGTAGTTATGTTTTTCAATTTAAAAGATTACTTCAATTGATTATTCTTTTTATGTAAGACTGGGTTGAGATGAAATAGTCAATGCCACGAGCGGGATTCGAACCCACGACCTTCGGCTGGATTGAAGTCACGATAGCTCAAGTGGTAGAGCAACGGTGTATTTGGCCCTCAACCAAAATCTTACATAAAAAGAAGAATTAATTGAAATTTCGTCACTCAACATGAATAGATGAAAGGATTATAGTTTGGCCTTTCCCCCACGGGGTTTGTTTATTTTCTATTTTGCTTTTAAAAAGAGTTGATTTGAAGTTAAAAAGATTTAATTTGAACTTAACGAAGGCATTAAGTAAAAAAAGGGTTAATTTTCAAATTAAAAGGCTAAGTTGATGTTAAAAAGTGTTAATTTTAAATTAAAAATTTGACGAAAAACGATATTATTTACAAACGTGAGGAAAGTTGGTCAAACGCTGTAGGCAGAGTCAATGGAAATTTGTCTTGATTTGGTCGAGATGCACTTGAAGGAAAAGAGGAACACTTGGTTAATTTAAACATTCAATCGAATGATTCGAAAAACCTTCGGCTTAACTCGACAAACATCAGCCGTTGTTAAAAATGCCCCAAGTTTGCTAGAAAATAGAGCAAAGCGTTAAGTAACCTTGATGAATATTTTTAAGATCTTCAAGAATGTTAAACGCTTAAAATAATCTCTCTGGGGTATGACGATAACTATATATTTTGATATCGGGATACATCTTGATACTGCGGATACATCTGCTTTATTTTTAAGTTGAGCCGCTGGTCGATCAAATACGACACGCAAGTGTCCTGCTGTGAATATAGTTGGGTAACCTTAAAATGACCTGCCGTGTTTTTGTCATTTACATCTGCGTATATTTGTGTCTTATTTCAATTATGGTTGTAAAAGGTGAAACTCGGCGGACTGGCGGCCGTGAACTTACAGAGCTTTGAAAAGTTCAGACAATGTGTGTGACACAGGTGGGCATTTGTTGGCATTTGTCAGAAGTTGTGGAAGCAATAAACGTTTCTCCATGGATCAACGGACGAAGGGGGAAAGACGTCTGTGAAATGAATGTAAACAAGCGTTTAGTCGGTTAAAAAGCTGACATGAATGACGGAGCCTCAGCCCTTCGCTCCAGACAATAGTTGGCATCGACGCGAGCCAGGACTCGGAAATTCTGAAACACGGGCACGTCCTTCGTTCCTGAAGGCACCGAACCTGAAATTACGAAATTGTTTGGAATTGAAATTTTTTCCCTCGACCCGATCACTGCAACATAGCAATTTAATCTTATCACTAAAGTGACATACGGTCTGTAATGTCAGTTGGCATGCAAATGAATTGATAATTGATGTATTGTAAGACCCTTCTGAATGATGACCGACGGTGTACTTTCATAATTAATGAATGTTTTTGGTTCAGTTGTGTAGTTTCTTCTGCCAAGGGTTTTGTCGTTGAGACGGCTAATGTCAATATCACAGTTTTATGTGAAGTCGTCGAACCGTCCTTTAATTAGCACTCGTCCAAAATTGTATATGTCATCGAAAATTCTGTTTCTTAGCCAAAACATAGATGCAGTATTTAACGCTAACCAACAAATAGTCTCAACTTCATGTTATACACATATGTGTAGATTTTTTTTAAATTTCCTAAAATCCTTCTATTAATAAGCTCTGGAAGTCACTCTCAATACGGCACAGAACAATGTTACAACTACTCAGAAAACACACACTTTGAGCTCTGAAGATGATCTCAATAAAAGTCGAAACAATCAAAATTTTAGTAGTCCAATTGAACAAATAGTACTTCTTTCAATTAATTATTCTTTTTATGTAAGGACTTGGTTAAGCCGAAGGTCGTGGATTCGAATCCCGCTCGTGACACTAGCTTTTTCCATCTTAACCGTCATCCATCAAAATAATTATTAATTGAAAGAAAAAAAGTGAAACATTGGTATGGTGTGATGTAGGTTAGGGATTGTAAACAATGTTTGTAAATCCCATGTCCTGAAGATGATATCAATAAAGATCGAAACGTTGGCACGATAAAGAAGATGTTTTTCTGAAACCTACATCACACCAGACCTCATCGCACTATCTCTAAGTAATCATTCATCAACTGTCATTAAATACTGCACATTGCAAATTATGTTTAGTTATAAATTGGCAATATTGAGTCCACTATCTAAAACCTTTTATTGATAATTGTTGTTATTTAAAAAGTGTAAAAAAAAGCCCATTTGTAAGTATGGCTGATTCGAAGGCCGGGCCGCTGGATTCGAACCTAGCACCTTTACCTTACAGTGATGAGCGCCGTGTCAACACTTGAACCGTGCGGCCACCGACGCCCCGTTTTTTGTAGTTCTCTGAACTATTTACCTTGTATAGCTTTTATCAGTCAAATTACCTTTTTTTACTTCGCTAAATTAAATATTTTCAGGACCAAATTAATCACTTTTAATGACAAATTAACTTTTTTCAGCTTCGAACTGTTAAATTTTAATTATTTTAAAAATGTTATATTAATATTTATTCACTTTAATGAGCTTTTTTTAACTCTAAATTAATCCTTTTTTAACGTTCAATTAACCTTTTTTAATTTTAAATGAATCCCTTATTAAAATAATTAAAAAATGATGGGTATGAACTATAAATGTAAAATAAAATTCCTGTATAATTGAATTTTTTTAAATATTAAATAACTGGGCTTTCAGAAGACCACATGAAAATTAATTACAATTAACATTTTAAAAATTTGTCAACAAATATAAAAACAAATAATTCTTCTTTTAATTTTAGATTGATTAAATGTACATCGATTGAGCAGTTATATAAAAGACCATATGAAAATAGGATCCAATTGAAATTAAAAATTATAGAACATTAAATATAAGGGCACTTTTCGGTACGACACGCAAGAATGGCACAATTACACAGAAGAGGAATACTTTGAGCCCTGAAGATGATCTCAATAAAGATCGAAACGTTGGCACGATAAAGAGAATGTTTTTCTGAAACCTACATCACACCAGACCGCATCTTACGATTTCTAAACAAATATTAAGTAAGCGCTTCGGGGCTGATGTGACCAAGCTGTCGGATGCTCCTGTCCAAAAAAGCAAAAAAAAATCCTTCATATTTAATTGTATACAAATTAACCACTACGTTCATGCGTGAAATGAAAAAGCTAGTGTCACGAGCGGGATTCGAACCCACGACCTTCGGCTAGATACGCCGCTGCTCTACCGCTATGTATAATGTGTGGTAATTAGTGACGGTTAATCGATATTTATTTAGAAATCGTGAGATGCGGTCTGGTGTGATGTAGGTTTCAGAAAAACATTTTCTTTATCGTGCCGACGTTTCGATCTTTATTGAGATCATCTTCAGGGCCTGGGATGTAAAAACATAGTTTGAACTTTACAAACACATGTAGGATGTGAAAAAAAATGAATTTATACGATGCTATATTGAGATCATCTTCATGGCTCAAAGTGTTTGTCACCTCTGTAATTGTGCCATTCTTGCGTGTCGTGCCGAGGGTGCAGTGTGGAAGACAAATACTTTGAGCCTTGAAGATGATCTCAATAAAAGATCGAAACGTCGGCATGATAAAGAAAATGTTTTTCTGAAACCTACATCACACCAGACCGCGTCACAAGATCTCTAAACAAATAGTAAGTATAATAATAAAGGATTTTTCTTTTTATTTGACAATTTTTTAAAAATATAAAATAATAGTGATTTTATATAAAAAAGTTAAAAGTTACACTAACAATGAAAGTTATATAAAATTCAATATTAAAATACGGGTTTCTTCTTTCATATAATTCTTAAAAAACAAACTGAAGTGTAGGAAGATCTTATGTGCTTATATTTTATTTTATATCATTTTTATTTGTATTGGTAATTATTTTCATATTGTTTTAAGACTTAATTATTGTTTATATTTATGAAAATATCAAAAGAAGAATAGTTTTCTTTTAAATTTAAGTTTATATAATTAATTGTAGCCAATTTCCATATAGTTTTTAAGAGCCCAATCGTTTATATAATTTAAAATAAGCTCAAATAAATAGAAAAGGCGTACAGACGAAAACGCGACTCTTCTGTAAACATAACAGCATTCCAATTGGTGTTCTCTTCCAGGCGATGCTGCACCATATCTCCTCAGTTGTGGCGGGGCGGGAGGGGGGCAGTTGCTGCAGGTCATCTCAGAGGAGCGGCATACGATGTGAAGCCCAACTTCGAATAGTTTGTGTTGGTATAGTCCTAGCCAAGAGATCTTTTACTCCACTTAGGATCTGGCGGGCACCACGGAATCCGTCGTGGAGCAATGACATTATTTCTGTCCTGAGATCCACTACCGGCCCTCCTATTCCAGTCTCTCAGAATGGAGCTAAAGCAACCGAAACCACGCTCCGAGAAACGCCACCTGCCTCTGCGATATCCACATGCCGGTGACCTCGATGACTCATTCTCACAACAATTTTGTGACTCAAGATGATCTCGTTCCATCGTCAAAAAGAATACAACTGGATTAAAAGCAGAAAAGACGAGAAAATGTGATTGTTTACATAATGAGTTATCTGCATTCTTAAGTAAATCCGTTATTTAAAATGAAGATTAAAATTTGTTTATTTTTAATCTATCCTTTCTTTGTTTTTGTTGTATAAATTACAAATATCCATATTTATCTCATTTGTGAGAAGTTTATTATCTTCTCTGCATCGCAGGGTCAGAAATAAATAACGCGAACTTTACGCCAACTTTTTCAATCAGTAATGAAAATTGCTTTACCGAGTTTATTCGTACAAGCAAAATATATCTTCTGCGAAAATTCTATTTGCGTTAAAGCAATGTATATAGTTGGAAGTTAGCGTTCACTTGGGACAATGGAAAATTACGCTTTTTGATGTGGGAAAACAAACAGAAGCTGATGACACGTTATTAATGTCTCTTACAGCTCCATGTGCTTATTTTTTCCACTCTATATTTGACAATTTGATAGGACCGAGTTGAGTTTTTTTTTTTTTCAATTCTTCAACTTGGCAATGTATTAACCATCGTTTTGAGAAACGTGTTTAGAGTTAAACTATCATTTACAAGACTTTTATTCCCACTCCGTTAGAATGAAGTTCTCTACCGGACGCGAGGAAGTGTCCGCGACCGTCGACATGTTCCGTTCCCACGTTGAACTGGTAGATCTGCTGGTGCGGACAAATTTTTTCAACTGCATTCTAGTGTTGCATTTTTTTTTTTTTTGTGCAAATAAATGAAAACAGAATATTACTACTTTTTACCAATTGAATGTTGTTATGTGTAGAGATTAGTGACCGTTAACGGATAATTATTCAGATATCGTGAGATGCGGTCTGGTGTGATGTAGGTATCAGAAAAACATTTTCATTATAGTGCCAACGTTTCGATCTTTTATATTTATTATTATATATTTTACTTTGATAGAATGTAAAATATAATTTATGCATTGTATAAATTCACTTTTCCGAATTCTATATGTATTTTCGAAATGTAAATTATGTTTGTAAATCCCAGGCCCTGAAGATGATCTCAATAAAAGATCGAAACGTCGGCACGATAATGAAAATGTTTTTCTGATACCTACATCACACCAGACCGCATCTCACGATATCTGAATAATTGTTGTTACTTGGCGAAATTGATTTTAAGTGTAAATAAAATTGCACAATTCCGACAACTGCACTATGAATTTATCCTTTCCAACAAAAAAAATATACAGAAGTAGGATTCACTGATAATCAGAGAAACTATAAATTTTATTGTTGACCGACCAAAAGATAGAATGAGGTAGTTATTTTCTCCTTCTTCAGGGCTTATATTTATGCACATAATTACTTTAAGCTATTACATTATATATACACACACACCTCAGTAACTACTTATTTCATGATCCTTATTAACTATTGAAAATTATCATTTTTTTGTCTTAAACAATTGAGTCAATACCTTGAAATTTGTAAAAATGACACTAATAACATTAATAATATTAATAATAATCTGTGTCGATAATCTTTTTATCTTAACTTTTAACTTCAATAAAGTTAAAAATATGATAAAAGAAAGATGGCAGCGTCATTGGACGGGATCGTCGGAAAGGCTCTTATGAGTCAAGAGCACGACCGGTAGATAGACCTCAGAGAATCTCAGCAGGAGACAAGGGATCGTCCTCACCCGACTGAGGATTGGCCATACTCGGTTGACACATGGGCACCTGCTCTTGGGCCAAAGCCCGCGCAGGTGTCTCTTATGCAGAGAACGGTTGCTAGATGTGTCCCAAATAATAGAGGCGTGTCATGCCTTGGCTCCTTAGAGAGAGCGCGCAGGCATGCCGCCGGATTTAAGAAGAGTCCTCGAGCACGGTAGCAAGTTTCCGAGTCCCCTGTTCCGCTTTCTAGGGGAAATTGGAGTTTTTCATTGTATATATTTAGTATATCTTATATGTTATGTGTCTTTGTGTTTTGTCTGTGTGCACGTATTTATTGGCGTGAATCGCGAGGGGTGAGGGTGAATAGAACGTCACCGTCGCCCCTCGAACGAGGAAAGCGAGTGAGTGTGTGTGCGGGGTCGATGGCGGAATATTAATAAAAGTACCTCATCGACCCCAATCTAGCTTTGTTTAAGTGTAGGTCGTTGGAGGAATATCAAATACTCCACCGACCAAACGGAATGAGAGTATGAAAGTATTTAAGTGTATAAACGTATTTATTTGTATGAATGATGTGTCTGAACGGGTATAGAATATAGATTAAGTGTGGTAAATGACCAAGATGTCGGAAGCCCCAGCAAAAGCAAAAGAAAAAAGAAAAAAAAATTTCATTTGACGCTTAGAACCAAATAAATTACACGGCATTTGAAAACTGGCAAAAAGGAGGTAAAAATTCAAAAGGCGGGTGGGGTTGAGAGTTAATAATTAGTGTCCGAGTGGATGGAGGCCGGAGAGCTCAAGTGGTAGAGCAGTTGCACATCTAACCGAAGATCGTGGGTTCCAATCCCGCTGGTGCCATTGACTTTTTTATCTCAACTAAAAACCTTAATAAATTGAAAGATATTAATTGGTCAAGCGGACCTCGAAAACTAGTGGAATTAATAAAACGGATAACATTAACATATTTACAATATTAATACGGTTACTTGAGGAAATAAATTACAAAATATTCTTTAGAAAATCTAATGAAGTTATAACAATAAAAAGTTTAACACTGATTAAAAGATCAGATGCGTATTTATGAGGTGACATTTCTTTTTGTCAAATGATATTCAACTGACCTTCGATTTCATTCAATGTCAAAAGAAGTTTAGTGCCAAAACAACAAGGAAAAAACAAAATTTCCAATTTAAATTTCATAACTATAATATCATAAGCTTAAAATGTAAAACTTAATTCTAAATAATAAATGTAGCACGATTATAAGTATTATGTGTGGTGATTAATGACCATTAATAGATAATTAATTAGAAATCGTGTGTCTGGTGTGATGAAGGTTTCAGAAATACATTTTCTTCAGTCGTGCCGACGTTTCGACCTTTACTGAGATCATCTTCAGGGCCTGGCGTTTACAAATATTGTTTAAATTTAACATACATGTATGATGTGGAAAAGTGAATTTACACAATTCAAAATAAATTTTTTTATTACATTCAATCAATGTATTGTACTCACTAAAAAGTCTTCTGTGTAATTGTACCATTCTTGCCTGTCGTGTTGAGAGTGTCAGTGAGATTTTGCTGTTTTATATTTACGTACGTTGGATTTTGAAGGGATGAGGGAGGAAGTCGATACTGAAAAGACATTTTTGTATAAGGCGTAGCCTTCTTTGAGGTGTAATTCGTATCGCGATAAGGAAAATGTTTTTCTGAAACCTACATCACGCCAGACTGCATCTCACGATTTGTATATAATTCATAAGTATTATATACATACAAAATGTATAATTTGTAAATATGGGTTGGGTATATGTCAAATGTGGAGGGCCCCCCCCCCCTATTCTCCCTTCTGTGTTTCTCCATCCAAATTATACTTGCATAAATTTCTCTTTCGGTTTGTGCGTTGGAAGTGTTTGATATCAATTTTATATTCACAGCCCCTTTATTATTCTTTTATTTTCATTATCTTCAAGGTATATTTTTCGTGATTGAAAGTCAAACAGGTGTTTCGATAAAGAAGTGCTATTCCTATCTCAGCCATTCCAATCTAAAATACGTTGTTATGTGCGCAAACATAACCACTGTTTAATTCAGTAGTTAGTATAAATTTTACTTTATTTGTCTGTGTCTGTCTGTCTGTCTCTGTCTCTGTCTCTCTCTGTCTCTGTCTCTCTCTCTCTCTCTCTCTCTCTCTCTCTCTCTCTCTCTCTCTCTCTCTCTCTCTCTCTCCATGGTATACGGATGGCTCCAAAACAAATGAAGGAACCGGATCAGGTGTTTTCTGCACAAGCCCAAAATATGAGCAATCAAACTCACTAGGGAAGTACACCTCGGTCTATCAAGCAGAAATACATGCTATCAATGCTTGTGCCTTGGAAAATCTTAAAAGAGGTTACACTGACAAAAAATCCTAATAAGATCAGACAGCCAAGCAGCTATCAAAGCACTAACATGTACAAGAATCACATCAAAATTAGTCAGTGAATGCATCCAAAATCTCCAAAACCTGGGAAAACACAACAAGGTAACAGTACCCTGGGTGCCAGGGCACAGGGGAATTTTGGGTAATGAAGAAGCAGACAGACTGGACAGAGGAGGATCCGCAAGACCATTCATAGGCCCCGAGCCTATCCTTGGGATATCCAAAACAAACGTAGAATCCTCCATCGCAGAATGGATCCAAATAAAACAAAGATAAAAGTGGATAAACTCTAGCAGTGCTAGAACCAGTAAACTCATGATAAAACAACCCTCACCAAAACTGGCAAAAACACTGCTACAACTGGAAAGGGCAAATCTCAGAGGAGTGGTAGGACTACTAACCGGCCACTGGCACCTGAGAAAACATCTACTAAACATGGGCATATATAATAGTGATCCAATTTGCAGACTATGTAATGAGGAGGAGGAAACAGCCACTCATATCATCTTCGAATGCGGAGCAACGGCTCAATGGAGGTTCAATCTGACGCATAAAAGCGACTCAGAGAACCACATTGAAGCAATAACAGTCAATGACTTGATACTTCTGAGAAAAAGGATCGAGTCTATTGACTAAACCAAGGAACTAGGAAGGTACAATAAGTCAGAAGGCTGCAGTGCCTGGGGTACACAAACACCGCCTCCTAGGATCCTTTTCCACCATACCATACCATGAACAGAAATTTCTTCCAATATCTAAGCATATTTTCTAATTGTTTTCGCCAGTTTTCATAAAATTTGATGAATATGCCTATAATAATGTCGGCTACCATTTAAAATAACCCACATATATCGACCATTTACACACAAAAAAATGTAATTATTGCAACATTTGAAAGTAGACATTATAATAAAAAATCCCGTTTTCTAGATTGGGTAATTTTTGAGAAAACCTAATACATTGACACCTGTATTGTTTGTTTACACAAATATTTATATTTTGTAGTTTAACTTTATAACAAAATACAGTTCTAGTGGCTAATTTTTATACTAAAAACCTAATTGAAACAGATTTTTTTGTAACTAGATAGAGCAAAAATTGTTTTGAAGTCGATAATGAATGTTTAACTTTTTTCTTGCCTTAATCTAATATCATAACCATTTATTTGCAATTTTAAAATACTTAGCCCAAAAATGGATTAACCAAATGTTTACAACAATTGTTCGTTTTTGCCTGTATTTGCGATGAAGATGAAAGTGACGTTTTTGTTCATTTTTGCCTTAAAAGTAATGGCAAAGTGTTCTAACCTATTTCCTATTTGTTTTTACCAGCTTTCAGAGAGAGGAGTGGTAGGACTACTAACGGGCCACTGGCACCTGAGAAAACATCTACTAAACATGGGCATATATAATAGTGATCCAATTTGCAGACTATGTAATGAGGAGGAGGAAACAGCCACTCATATCATCTTCGAATGCGAAGCAACGGCTCAATGGAGGTTCAATCTGACGCATAAAAGCGACTCAGAGAACCACATTGAAGCAATAACAGTCAATGACTTGATACTTCTGAGAAAAAGGATCGAGTCTATTGACTAAACTAAAGAACTAGGAAGGTACAATAAGCCAGAAGGCTGCAGTGCCTGGGGCACACAAACCCCACCTCCTAGTACCTTTGCCACCCTAACCTAACCTAACCTTTCTCTCCATTCTTAGAGCGGAACATCTCATGGGAAGAGAAAAAAACGGTTACAGTTGTTTTTCGAAATTTAAGTTTAGTTTCTTTGTTTTGTATTGCCAACTTAATCTAACCAGAATGACTCCAATCACGAAGAATACAGATAATTTGCGGTCAATTTTATCATGGAGCCCGTTTTGTATTTCACGTCAGAATCGAGTAGCAACTCGTGCTTTTAAGAGAATCGCGGTAATTGTTCAAAATTAATAAATTTATTTGCTACTTCCTCACTGCGGCGAATTCATTAATCAATTTATCTTAAAAGCATCCTTTCTGTCATATTTTACTTGCTGCATATTTTACATTGCACACTTATATTTCATACCATCCCCTAGGTTATGCAAACATTCTACATATTTTATATTTAAAAAATCTTCAATTTGAGCTGAAAACGGTCAATTCGCAATTAAAAAGGATTATTTTGAATCTGAAAAGTTTAATTTGCAATTGAAATGGGTAAATTTATTTCGAAAAATTATTAATTTGGTTCGAAGAATAGATTATTGGATTGGGTAAAGGGTTAAGTTGATGGAGAAAAGCTAGTGTATTATCCTAAATTAATAACTTCAATCATTACATCTTTAAAACCTTTAAAATTTTAGGGGAAACAACCAAGTTATTAAAAAAAAAAAAAATACATGCATACTAAAAATAGAAACCGATGAGTCAGAACAGCCAATAAAAATTAATTCCTTTCATACAGGAGGGCGTATATCGAACTACCCGTTGTGGGCAGTGGATTTCGCGGACGACGGGTCAAATCACATTACAACAAGTCATCAGTAATACATTTTTTTAAAGCGCAGTAGTGATTGTTATAATAAGTTGATTGGATACCCGAGGCTGATGAACTTTTATGACTGCATATATGGAGTTCATTGGCTGAAATAATATCCATAATTTCATCAAGTCTATTTATTAGCGTGAACCTTGTCGTATTTGGGTGAATATCCGTGGGGGGGGGGTTATCGAGAAATGGATTCACCAAACAATCTAAGTTATTTAGTTTCATACATATTTGCGGTTTAATTGGGGGAGGCGACTACCGAATCATGTGAATGTATTTATTTGCGTGAGTGGAGAGCCTACGAACACGTTCTATGTAAAATATCGAACACACATGGGCCAGTCCAAAAAGTTAGGTTAACTTAGTGTAGTGTTGCGAGATTTTTACTCTGTGCAAATGTATTTATTGTTGTGAATGATGAGTGGGCATCAAGGTGTAAAGCGCCTTGCCGGCCTCCCAACCGTAGGTTGTACATAGTTGGATCATAGTTGTAGGGATGGCGTCAGCTGTATATCAAAAACTCTTCAGGCCCGCCAAATTTAAATTACGATATCGTGTATGGATAAAAGACATACAAAGAGCGAGGAGCCGGCAATAACCCTAGTAGCGAGCTTGCCCAAAAAATGTTCTCCATATTATTCACAATTGAAATTACTGGGATTCGAACCCAGGACCACTAGCGTGACAAATACGAGTCGGAAGCCGTAACCGCCCGGCCACCAGCTCCCCACGGCAACTAATTATAGTATAAAATTCCAGAAGTTCATCTGTCAAAATTATGAGTAAACGTGGCTGTGAAAATTTTATTGACAGTATGACTTCGTGTGGTTTATCATAAAAGTTAGACATCGTATTTATTTATTTTTTACATATATCATCAGCTCATTATTATTCCCCTCTTCCTTGTTTATGTATGTACCGCCTTTCCTCCTTTTTCTTTTTATCTTTTAACATCAAAGACAGCAGGCGCGCCGCTTCTGAACAGTTTAATCTAGCTGGGTAAACATTTTTTATGACCCCTCATGATTCATATTGGACACTTGTGATATGGAGCATGAAACAATGTGGAGGGAAGAAAAGGTTAATGCTCCTCGATTGGAGCGTTATTTTAACAGTCATTTGCTACCTTTATGATTACAACCGTCACAAATGCTCGTCCATAATCTCGATCCCGCTCATCAGATTAAATGCTGAATTCTCAGCCTCGGTGGTTTTTAAACTTACTTTGTAACCTTTCTTTCAAAGTACCAAGCAAAAAAGTCGATATTTCTTTATTCCCGGCGAGGTTACCCAACAATAAGGAAAAGAAAAGTGAGGTTAACAACAGGGCTCGTGTACGCTTTAACGTTAGCTACACTCGAAAGTGTCTGGTGTAAAAGTGGCAGTAAAAATGCTAACATCGGTTTTTTTATATTTTGAATGATAATACTAACGGGCAATTGGTTTTGTCCAACCTTGACTGTACATCAGCGAGGAATTGAAGTCGTAAATACAGCCAAACTGTGATATAAATATGCCGGCAAAACCGGGATGGTTGCCACTTCATAAAACCTGAGAGAAAAACGTAATTATTTGAATAAATGCCTCGAGGAAGGTTTATGGCAATTAGAATTGTCAGTTTGAGAATGGAAATGCACCAATTCAATTTAATTATGGTTATTATTTATGTATGTTTTGAATATGTACAAACTATTGTTCCTCATCAGCATATTCACATTTTTCCTTTAAAATATAATAGACAAATTTAAATTCTGTATAAAATATCCAGACAGGGAAAGTTTAAGGAAAACGAACCAATTTATTAATTATTTACAAGTGATAATTGTACTGGTTGAGCCTGGAACCATTTTACTTATCAGGCGATGGCAAATAAATAGAAACATGTGCCACACTCGTTAATTATAATTTAAAAAAAACACAAAGGAATTATTTGAAATTAGGAGGATTAAGGAAATTATTTATTCATTAAGAAATGTAAGTGTACCTGCATTTTTGATAGTATTCGTAAGTAAGAGTCTGCGGTTGTGTGAAGTAGTAATAGGGCGGCTGAATTGGTATTAAATAAGTCCGTTTCGGTTGCACACACCACGAAGACCTCGCGCACGTCACATTTTTATATTTCATGGCCAGGGCACGCGGCAGGGACGACAAAAAGGAGTCAGTGCGAAAAAGAGATAAATCTGAAAAGACAAACGTACGGCCGTGACCCGTATGGGACAGTCTTTCTCTTCTGTGACAATGTTTGGGACGGTGGGTGATCGCCCCCGACCGCACTGGGGCGGGGGTGGACAGAAATAGTTTCCCCCGCCGACCGACGGAAAAAAAACACCGGAGAGATGACACACATACAGGCTCCACTCCAAACAAAAATAAACCAGACCAGAATACATGGTAGAGAAATATTTAATAACATGTTAAAAAATGAACAAGGATTGAGGCTAAAGTGCTCAAAACTGAATGGGATACAGCCAATTTTGTAATATTTACTTTCCCTGGCATTTTTATTATAAATCGCATTACCATTTATTAGCAATTACTTTGTTTTTACTGAAGGGAAATTTAATTAAGGGATTTTGAAAAATAACAAAATAAAAGGATTTAATACAATAATTTTGTTTATAGAACATAATAGTTATGTAAAACTATTAGAGAGAAAAATGCTATAACCTAACCCTCCTTAGGGATTCACTTAGCAATACCATCGAAGCGGGGTGATCAGAGATCAAAGAACGGGAAAACCTGTTGTTTTTCCTCAACGACGTTTCTTCTGGTCTTTTCTTGTTTTGTTCTCTGCGTCTTAGCCTCACAGGGCTTTATCAGGGATTTTATTTACTGCGAGACGGTCGTAACCCTATAAACCATCGACCATTATTCGGAATCCCAGTGGATCGAAGTCACGATAGCTCTAGTGGTCGAGCAGCGGTGTATTTATCCGACGGCCGTGGGTTCGAATCCCGCTCGTGCCACTTACCTATATATTGGGTTGTCCGGAAAATAATGCAGGATTTTAAGTTTTCATTAAAAAAAATCTATATAAAATATTCTGTTTACGTTTACAGGATTACTCATTTGTATGAATGTCAACACTTATTAATCCTCTTCCAAATGATATTGTTTGTTTACCTCTGTAGCATTCCGCTACTTGGAAATAATTCAGTCATCCTTATAATGTCAAAGCGAGAATTTCGTACGATTTTCTTTTACGAGTTTAAACTCGGCCGAAGCGGAGCCCAAACGGCTAGAAACATTAACCAAGTCTGGGGCGAGGGTTGTGTTAATGAGTGCACTGTGCAAAGGTAGTTTAAAAAATTTCGGGAGGGAGATTTCAGCCTTGAAGTTGAAGAAGGTCGTGGAAGGCCTTCCTCTCTTAATGATGATGTTCTGCGATCAGTGGTGGAAGAAAACCCCAAAACAACTGTTCGAGAACTTGCAGAGCAACTCAAAGTCAGTAAAACGACCGTCGCTGACCACCTCAAGGCGATTGGAAAAGTGAAAAAACTCGAAAATGTGCATCACTTCTTTGTCGAAACAAAAATGACCCATTTCTGGCCAGAATTGTTACATGTGACGAAAAGTGGATTCTCTACGATAACACTAGACGTTCTGCACAGTGGCTCGACAAAGGAGAAGCTCCAATACATTTTCCAAAGCCCCCAACTCATCAAAAAAAGGTAATGGTTACGGTATGGTGGGCTTCATTTGGTTTAATACACTACAGCTTCTTAAATCCTGGCGAAACCATCAATGCTGAATCATACTGTAACCAAATTAATACCATGCATCAGAAATTGGCAGTAATGAAGCCCTCTTTGGTCAATCGGAAAGGGCCCATTTTGTTGCATGATAACGCTCGACCACATGTGTCACGTGTAACGTCACAAAAATTATTGGAGCTTGGCTATGAAACTTTGCCTCACCCACCCTACTCTCCGGACCTCTCGCCTACTGACTACCATTTTTTTAGACACCTGGACCACTACTTACAACACATAATATTCAAAAATCAAACGGAACTGGAAAATGCATTTATTGACTTTATCAATTCTAAAAATTCTGAATTCTACTCAGACGGAATTAATAAGTTACCAACACGTTGGGAGAAATGTATTGAGAGTATGGGAAATTATTTTGATTAAAGAACATTGCTTTAAAGTAACTAGTTTCTTTTTTTTTTTTTTTTTTTTGTTTAATACCAAAATCCTGCATTATTTTCCGGACAACCCAATATATACCTTACTTAAAGATGAATTAATTGAAAGATGTTGTTTGGTCAATCGGACGACATATAATGATTTAATAAGTAAAACGAAGTATATCTTCATTAAAGCTCTCCGTGGCCATTTCATTTCCCTCCGAAAATCGAATCCTGATTACAAGACATTTGAAAAATGGCAAAAAGGAGGGAAAAGCCGAAATGTTGTTTGTTGTGATGGGATGTTGGTGTCGGAGAAGATCGAAGTCATGATAGGTCAATTGGTAGAGCAGCGGCGTTTCTAGCCGAAGATCCTGGGTTCGAACCCCGCTCGTGACACTAGCTTTTTTATGTCAATCAATACCTTACATAAAGATTACTTAATATTAACCCTTAATCCATTCTAACATAAGCTGTGAGAAAATTATTTTTTCAACTAAGTATTGTGGGGGAAGTAACATTGAATTTTTCTGAAGTTTCACTGAGATATGTAAATTTTAGTTTTGACTCTTAACTTTCGAATTCCTAACAGCCTTAAAGTTTTATGTTAACTATCCCTTGTGTACACCGATCAGGGCGAATGAAACACGTATTTCATTCATTTCTCATTAAAATGACCTGTACGGTCTCCTAGGTCAGATAAAGTTGGTTTATCATAAGGGGAAGTTAAAAGCGCATTATTTAAAGAATTTAGCATTTTTCTTTGGCGAATTTTATCAAAACCTGTAGGCATTCGTGGACGCTGAGATAGAGAATTAAGCGACGAAGAATTGGCTTGGACTTCGCAGTTTGATTTTTCACTACGCTGGTACTATTTACAAAACATTATAAACCCCAAGATCTACTTTTCATTTTTAAAAATTAAACTGCTGAAAAATAAATAGTGATATTGCCGTAGTGTTTACTTTCCCTCGCAATTTTTATTGTTTTTACCGTAAGTTGCCGTACAATTTATTAGAAATGATTATGTTTACGGAATGAAAAAAAAGGGATTTTGAAAAATAATAAAACAAAAGGTTTTAATTCCACAATTTTGCGTATTGGACACAATAATTTTTTAAAACAATTAATACCGCTTTATAATGTCATCTGTTAGACAAAACCTCTGGGCCTCTGTTAGGCATACTGTGAATAAAGTTGTCACTAATTTCATAAGGCATTTCACTGCATAGATGTTGCAATGCTGTACTGTTGTTGCAGATCAATAGGCTACGGTGATCGAAAAGCCATCTCTGCAACGCATCCCATTTGGGCTCATTGGGATTTAGGCCTCGAGGCAAGGAGCGGATGGAACATTCCCAGGTTTTCTAAACAATGATGAGCAATTCTGCCTCTATGAGGTCTGGCATTGCCAGCCAGAAATCAAAAATCCTCGTCAATGGGATCTTTTGTTTGGGGAATGTATTTCTCTTATTTCTGCGTATCATGGACTTAAACGACTTCAACAATTGCCCTCCAGTGTCAGCCCAGACCATTCAATACACCGCTTCCTCGTTCTATATCCTCACCTCTCGGTAGACTCTTCGGTGCCTGCTATTACTACACAGACAGAAACGCGATACATCAGTAAACATAACAGCTTTCCAATTTGTGTTCTCTTTTAGGCGCTCGCTGCACCGTATTCTCCTGAGTTGCTTCTCAGAACTCAAACATACACAGGCCGGTATACCGCAAGGTAGTATCCTTGGTCCTGTCCTATATATCATTTATACTGCTGACCTACCAACACATCCTGACACTATTATCACCACCTACGCGGACGACACCGCAATCCTATCCTGCAACTCGAATCCTGTCCAAGCTACCTCCAACATCCAGGAACACCTTGAGCTTGTCGAAGACTGGTGTAAAAAATGGAGGACAAGACTGAACGAAGAAAAATGCACTCAGTGTACTTTTACGCTGAAAAAGCAGTTTTGCCCTCCATTGTACATCAACAACAAAGAGATACCAGTTTCCACTCAAGTCAAATACCTGGGACTATATCTCAACAGCAGACTGACGTGGAATCCCCACACGAGACTTAAAAAACAGCAACTTAATACAAGACTTGGACTACTACGAAGACTTTTAAAACCGAAATCGACTTTGACAATTAAGACAAAACTAACACTATACAAGACTTTACTAAGACCAATATGGACATATGGAGTAGAATTGTGGGGCACTACCAAGCCTTCCAATATCCAGCGCATCCAGTCCTTCCAATCGAAAGTCCTTAGACAAATTGTTAAAGCACCCTATTATGTCACTAACCTCAGTATCCACAAAGACCTCAACATTCCTTTTGCCAACGAACTAATCCAGTCCAGATTCCAAACCTTCCATACCAACCTTTCAAACCATCCTAACCACACGGCTCGAGCCCTATCCACTCATTCCCATCCTGACAACCCACCACGACGCCTCAACCGACGATGGCCTCGGGACCTCCTTGATCCCTAATCATATAAACCGAGTGCCAGCAATGGCTGGCTCCTCAAAGCATGTGTCCTACCGGTGCAGTGCTGGCATTAGTGCTAGTGTTGTGCTGTGTGATATTTCATGCATGTGTACATATTTGTATAGTATACAATTCTGTATAGGTAACAAATTAAAAAAAAATTAAAAAAAAGAGTTGCTTGTAGGGGGCTATTGCTACAAGTCATCCCAAAGGGGCATACGATGTGATGTCAACTTCCAACAAACGATTACAAATCGACCCTTGCCAAAACATCTTTTACTTCACTTAGAATCTGGCGGGAACTGTGGAAAGGGTCTTTTGGAGCAACGACACTATTTCTGTCTTCCCTTAAAGTAGTAATGCGTTAGATCCACTACCCGGCCATCTATTGGCTGGTACTTCCAGTCTCTCGGAAACTGGCTAAAGCCCTGGAGACCACGCACAGAGAAACGCCACCTGCCTCTTGCGATAGCCACTTCCCGGTAATCTCGATCGCACATTCTCACAATATTATTGTGTTTAAAATAATACGACAGGATTAAAATGTAGAAAAGATGAGAAAAGGTGTTTGTTTACAAAATGAATTTATCATGTTTACTATTCTTAAGTAAAACTGTTATTAAAAATGAAGATTAACATTTGTTTGTTTTATATTCGTATTTACGATTTTGTTTTCCAATTGTGTATCGGTTAAAATTAATAGAATAAGGATATCGATATTCAGTTTTGAGCCGTTTATAAAGCTAAGTTCCTTTGGAAGAATATCTCCATTTAGTTTAGGACTATGAAGCTATAGTTTTATTATTGATTTCAAAAAATTGGTAAGGATTTATTTAGTCTCGATTTTGAAATCTAAAAAGGAGATGACCAGGTTGATGGGCCACGAATTTGTTCCAACTTTTTTGTGATTCTAATTCTCCAAAATATCGGGCACGTATAATAATTGAATATATAATAATTGAAAATTGAAATTTTCCGTTTTTTTTTTTTTTTTTTTTTAATATTTATATTTCGCCTTCCTACTCGTTCAAATGAATTATATGATTATATCATTTTACCGCATTTTTTATGTAGATTGCAATAAAAATATAGTAAAATCCATCGAAGTTTATCTATAAACAAAACCATTTTAAAATCCATATATTTTTAAGTAAACTAGGTCATAATTTTTCTTCGAGAAATTCATATGAAATTTCGTTTTAACATCTCCCAGAGACCATTAAATATAATTTTTTGTTTGAATTAAATTTATCGATTTTTTGCCCCTAAAGTGTTTCCGATATTGGAGAAGTCGTTAACGGAACATCTGATTGATACGGGTATAATTCGAAAACGGCTAAAAGGATTTTAACGTCAAACAAGCAGTTTGAAAGAAGAGGAACGTCGCTTTTTAAGTACGTTTGCACAATTAAAATATATAAAATACTTCGATAAGAAAATTCACAAAGTAGCAAAATTATTTGTTCTAAATTAACCTCGTTTTTTTTATTAATGGAAGTAATAGTCGGATTTTAATGTGTGATGCAGTTATAAAAGCACTTTATTCAAAAAACGAATATATCCGTGGTAATAAAAATTGAAATTATAAAACACCAAATTAAAAAGTGTGTAGTATATACTAGAATAACTTAATACTTCTAATAACTTAGAGTAACTTCGCAATTTATCAAGCGCTGGTATTTCCGTTTTTCTAACCCGGTCCATTCCGTGTTGCTAATGATACGTCCACAGGTCGGGAATTAAAGATAAACTGTTCGTACATAGGATTTGAATCTGGTACTACCTCGTCGGCACTAACATTTCATTAAGAATTTTGGGACACCTTGCCTCTATACAAAACTTCAATCTACCTAAAAACCTAAATCTGACTTAAAAATACGACTTGGCAGAGAAATAAAATTCAAATTGCAACCGTTGAAAAGAGTCTGACACTACGGTTAAATAAAATATAAAAAAAAAACACCTTCCTCTTTCTGTTATAATTGCTTATGTTTTATTACGAACAGTATCATGTGACAACTCGTAACGCCGTTTCTCTACCCTTGTCAGGATTTCATATAAGCGGAACGTTTGAACTTTTCAGAATAATCTCGCGTAGTTTGAAGACAAAATTATTTATTGAAACAGAAATACGGCTGAAAGCGTCAGCAGTGGGCTATGAAATCTAATTAGGCAAAGTATAAACATTTTAAACATATTCACATGGCCAGAGATGAAGTTTCATCCCTACCACCTATAAATTATAGCAATCGTTCTCACTGATTCCATGGACTTATAAAAAACAAGCTAAAATACGAGGACCGAGATTTAAAATGTAATGTTGCTGGAGCAGTTATCATTTTAATAAAAACTCATTATTTAGTCATAAATATAATATTGGTGTACTTTAAATGTTGAAATTACAATTAATTAGGGTTTTTAGTTGAGATAAAAAAACCAATGGCACGAGCGGGATTCGAACCCACGATCTTCGGCTTGATACGCCGCTGCTCTACCACTTGAACTATCGTGACCTCGATTCAGCCTGACACAAACTTCCTATCTCAACCCCACTTTGTCCGAAGGGATCGAGTCACGATATTTCAAGCGGTAGAGGGGCGGCGTATCAGCCGAAGATCGTGAGTTCGAATCCCGTTGTGCCATTGACTCTTTTATCTCAACTAAAAACCTTAATTAGTTGTAATATATTAATTGCTTAAGCTGACCACGAAATTAGTGAATTTAATTGTTGAGTTGAATATTGCAACATTTTCTATTCTGATAATAGGTTTGAGCTTCAATAGGTTTAAAAAAAAATTCTAAAGAATTAACACATGGGTTTGTGACGAAAGGGAGGACGCGCTTATGCAAATAGAACAAAGGATTCCAAATGATCTGTATTCACGTCGTAAAAAAGAAAAAAGAACAGATGCTCTTGTAAATTTTTGCCGACAAGAACTAATTACCCGTTATATCAGATTGATTAATGATCGGAAAATCCCAGTGGACTTTATATGTAAAAATGATTAGATATATTTATTAGAAAATTAAATGTTTCGCTTCGAAATAGTTGATGGTACAAACAAGCTTTTTCCATTTAAAATTTGACAATTTGAACTAATCTACATGCCTGGTTGGGTAAAAATAAGAATATTTTAAACTAACCGTTCAGATCTGTGGAAGTACGCCAATTCTTCGTCCAATTCTTTGTCACTGTCCGCATACGTGATTTCTTCCGTATTCATTTGCCTACTTCCTGCAAATAAAAATTATCCAATTAGAATTTCCTGTCCAACTGCCGAATAGCCGATACGAAATATACAGCAAAATGTAATTTGTACTGAAAATATTAAAAGTTTACATTGCTAAGTTTGATGTTTTAATCGGTGCGATATTATATCAGCAACTGGAAAAAAAAACAGATGTCACTTGACGTGCAGTGTGCATCTGACGCATGGTGGCCTGGCGCATTAAAATACACTCAAAGACAAAAAAAAAGTTAAAGTTTAAAGTTACACCCAAATAGTTAAACACTTGTAGTTATTTATTTTTCCATAATAACTAGGTATTAAAATGAATAGTTGACCTAAAACGTAAACACAACATTAATAACTTGTTTTGTGTGCCTTTATAGAATGTTGCTAATCCTTTTACACTTTCAGATTAAAAATACAAGAGAAAAACCATTCGATTTTATCCTTTTCAGGACCAAATTGTCGAGTGAGTCAATTGGTTTCTAAATTGTTTTCTTTGATAAAACATCAAATTTGTGTAAACACTTTTTCCCTTGAAATGGTTTTATGTCGAAGTCCTGCATGGGTAGTTACTTTGGCCAATAACGGGCGTAACGTCCGTTACATAGCCCAAGACCTTGTTGTGCCGCGCTGTACCTTTGACGATGGGGTTTAGGTCCACCGGAACGTAGTGGTCGACCGCGATGTAAGACGACTGGGGACGATCGTTTTATTGCTTTTACTGTACTGTGATTGTCAACTCCCAACGGTCCGTAATGTATGGGTGAGATCTATAAGTCTATACAAGGCTTCGAGAATAGACTAGTCTTTAGATGTCCTGAATCAGGTACTCTACTATTGAAGATGCACCGAACAAAAAGGCGACTATTCGCAAATCCTCCTCTCGCTTGGACCCTAGAACAATGGAGTTCACTTCACAGATGAGTGTCCGTTTGGTTTGTGGTGACAGCGGGAACGTGTGTGGAGAGGTGGAAAACTTTTTGTTCCATGTGCCACACATGAGTCACGGCGTTTTCAATGACAGTCAGTGGTGGTATGGGGTGGAATCAACGTCCAGCCCCGTACCGAACTGATTATCATACAGAATGGATAGTTGGCTGCACTGAGGCCATAGTGGAAATTGTGGTCCAATCCTTTATATTTCTTGGGGACAAGTTCGAGTTTAACGCGCGATAACTTGGAGGGTGTAGGATTCCCACAATGAATTGGCGAGCACGTTCTACTGACTTGAATACACTACACTTATGGGACATGATAAAGAGACGGGTTAAACATCGCGCGGCCCATCTCGGACGGATAAGTTTAACTATCTGACCAATCCATTATATTTCGAGGTCCGATTAACCAAACCACTTCTTTCAATTAATTAATCTTTACGTAACGTATTGGTTGAAATAAAAAAGCCAGTGTCACGAGCGGGGTTAGAACCCACGACCGTCAGATAAATGCACCGCTGCTCTACCACTTGAACTATCGTAACTTCGATCGGACTTCTGACTGCTTGATGGAGTATAGGGTTACGACCGTCCAGCAGTGAATAAAATCTCTGATAGAACCCTATGAGTCTAAGACGCTGAGAAAAAAAGAAAAACCAGACTGGTTAAACATCATTCGCCGTCTCCAACAAACTATGAACAGCTTTAAACCGCTTTTTTTAGGAGAATGGGATACTGTTTCACAAGACGAAATCCGATCTAAATTCAATCTAAGAGGCTAAAGAATAGACACAAAACATGTACTAAATATCGTGAGATTTAAAAAAAAATCTTTTATATGAGTATGCCCTTATGTATTCATAATAAAATAATATTTATTACTGTTAGTTCCAACGTCATAGACATGTCTGCAAGGTAGACCCTCTCTTCTTCCCTGACCCGAACAAAGGTCGAAATATGTGTGTACGTACTGTATCTGGCAGATCCGCTACCTGATTAGCCGTCACCGCGCTGGAAGCACCCCCAGGCCACCATTAGCCCCTGCCTGATATTAAGAGCGCCCACCGTATAACCTCTGTTTCTCATTAAATTTTATCTTAAATTGTTTCAATTATGCAGGTTTAAGCTAATGTGGTTTAGCAATATATTACAGTTAAAAGGGAGCGCCAGTCATAAGCATGACTAGCATTACAAACTCTTCCTGCCTCGAAAGATTCAAGAGTGTCAGCGTTCTGGACAGACGTGATCATAGTTGCAATCAAAATTGTGGTTCAGAAACCAGTTAAGTGCCCAAGAAAGCGGTGTTGAATCGTGTCGATACTGTTGAGAGGAGGCCAATTCAAGTTTTGATCGAACACAAGATATAAAGAGTAGTTTAATTATGACTACATTTTTTTTTAATTTTGACTAGCGAATTAAAAAACCCAAGTGTTTTTAGAGAGTTAGTGAAACTTTTAAATACTTATATGGTATCTGAAGTATATTTGATAGTCAAATTGAATATCTAAATCCGATATCCCTACGGCCTGGCCGGATCATACAAAATCATTAATTCCTTGATCAACGAAGGCGATCGCGGGCCCACTCAACTTCAGAGAAGGTTCTCCACGTTCCTAGAAGCGGGGATTTTCATGCGCCTGGAAAAGAAGCATATCTGGACACTGGTTCCCAGGAAAGGTTAGTTTTTAAGGAATGTTTATTTTATTTTATTTATTTATTAGTTTGTTAAAATGTTAAGAGAATTAAGATTAATCTATGTCTAATATTTTAGATTTCCGTTGGAATACATTTTTTTTTTTGTTTCGTTATCTAAATATTGTGTTCTTTTTTTAAGTTAATTTTACGGTTATTGAATTTTCTTTGTTTTATTTTATTTACGGTAAAATTTAATATTAAGTTCATTATTTGTAATTCATTAAGTAACCCCGCCCGTCTCCGTGGCGCGAAGCCGGCGAATTCTCGGCGTAAGATTTTATATCAACTCCAGTAAAATTTCATTGTTAATAGATCACTTAATTTTTTCAGTTTTATGTAACGTCTTGGTTGAGATGAAAAAGTTAGTGTCACAAGCGGGATTCGAACCCGCGCCCTTCGGCTCAATACGCCGCTTCTCTACTACCTCAGATATCGTTAACACATTTTCAAAGAACAAACTTTTTACGTTTGTTGGAAAAGAATACGAGAAAAACTCTAAATAAAAGTTAACCTGCTGGTTTACTTGTTTTTCAAAATGTCTTCCATTGTTACTAATAAAAAACATTCAAACAGTAGTTTTTTTTTAGCCAGTCTGATAGGGTAATTATATCGTCAGTATACATTAATATTTTAATTGCCGTGTTGCCTATAGGAATTCCACATTCCAGGACATTTCAGGGGTCACGTAAGAAGAGAGGGAATAAGATCGGGCTCAACAGTCAACCCTGACGCACTCCAGAATGCACTTTCAAAAAACACTGAAATACCCTACTTTCCGAGCACGTATGAAGTAGTCACAGAAAATAAGGATTTTAAAGTGTGTGTTAAACCATATTGGAAGAAATCCCTAAGTCACTAAGTTTTAAAAACAATCTCCGACGATCATCAAAAGCAGCTTTCAAATCGACAAAGATGCAAGACGTCTTTTGCTTAGGCTTCGTCAATCTTAAATTGACCCGTTGGCCAATAAAGGAAAACCCTTTATTACTTTCTCCTAGTAAACAGTCGGCATCAACATGAACTTCTATGGCCACACTAATCAAACAAGAAATACCTCTGTATTTAGTGGGATCAATTCTATCCCCATGCTTAAATATAGGGAAACTAACCGATTCGCCATATGAAGAAGGGGCTGAACCATATTCATAAACATATTTATAAAAAGCAAATGAGATATTCTTGCAATTAACATGGTGCATATTTAAAAAATTCATAAAGAATTCTATCTGGACCCACTGCCTTGTGATCTTTTGATTTATTTTATACGGGGAGTAGTTCCTCAAGAGTGAATAGTGCGTCGAGAGTGTAATTAAAAATCATAGCTTCCGCTACGAAGTACGAATTTTCGTTAGATTTATCGGATTCGGAAGTAAACGGAAGGGTTGAAGCCATATGTCCATTGATACTTCACCACAAACAAAAACACAATTGTCACAACCTCTTCCAATCTTTTACAGTTGCTAATTGTGAGTGAACGACGGCCAAATCGTACGAGGACGAGCAGACCAGGGTGATCAGAGATTAAATTAAAAAGGCAATCCTCACGTTACAAAGCGAGTCTTAACGCACGAATGTCAATTGGACATTATTACGCACACGTTTGAGAAAGAATCGCATTCCCTTCGACATAATTCTCGGCTTAAAGAGAAAATAAAATGCAACCCGTTATAATACTTTAAAACGTTATTATCCTACTCTAGAACATAAAAGGATAAATGATAACAAAACATAAACACAAGGCGAGGAAAATTATTTCTTTCGGCTAAAGAAAAAGTCGAAATGACACTGCAGCCGCACTTTCTCTTTTTTCTTCTAGACAAACTCATTACGCAATGATTAGCGGAATTTGAATCTGAAATAGTAACAAAAGTAAAAGACAGAACTCTAATTTTGAACTTTTCAATTGTATTCTATCAACAAAATATTTAAAATAAACAAACTCATTAGATTTTAGTGTACTAAGTAATAAAAACTGTATATACAGGGTGACTTGTTACTCGTGCTACAAACTTCACCAGTAGATTCTTGACCCTAAAATGAACAAAAAAATTTCATATTGTCCATGGTCCGATTCTCAACCATTTCAGAATTAATTTCGCTTTTTATCGATTTTGAAAGATATCACGTCCTGGCGTCGGAAAATCGTGATATCTTTTAATCTAAACATTTCTCTTAAAATCTATAAGCACCGTTGAAATCCCCGTTAATTTTTCAATAAGAAGATGAAGGTGGCTAATTTTTGGTGTTTTATTTCAGCCAGAACTACAAAATAAGTGGAAAATTGTGTAAATCGGAAAGTGCATAAAGTAATCCAGAGTTTCTAATTTTAGTCTCAGAAGGCAGCAAATTTGAGGAAAACTACCTGATTTAATAACGCTTCTAACGCACTCGTCATTTTTTTATTTGGTGGTTGTGAGACCAAGATGTTGATGACAAAAAGAGAAAAACTGTAAAAACCACAAAAAGTTTTTTCACTTTGTTTTTCTCTCAAAATCATAACTCCATTGAAATTTTTTAATTTAATTTAATGCCCATTTAGTATGTAATGCTTAAGAAGTTTACAAACAGCTAGAAGGTCAAGGAAGAAAGACCCAATAAGTCTTTTATTTACACAATTGGAATTAGGATTAATACCTAATAAGATAATGGTGTTTACTCACAACGAATGAAAAGATTTGAATTTTGTTCATTGTCTAAAGTGTACTCGTGCAGTTAACAAAATTTGTGATAATGTCTACATTTTCGTATGAAGAGTATGCAGATATGCATCTTGTTTA
The DNA here is from genome assembly GCA_039619505.1 of Cimex hemipterus. Taxonomy (NCBI): domain Eukaryota; kingdom Metazoa; phylum Arthropoda; class Insecta; order Hemiptera; family Cimicidae; genus Cimex; species Cimex hemipterus. The sequence goes on from CM077101.1 coordinate 30,976,094, forward strand.
TGGTTTCTGCGGTTGTAGCGCGAGAGCAGCGCGTCAAGAATATGGAGTTAGGTATCCTCACCGACGTTTACCTAGTATCGGTGTTTTCATTAGGCTCCACGAATGTCTCCGTAGAACAGGTAGATTCCCCTCAAATTTACGCGAATTAGGTAATCAGCAAACTGATGTTGGTTTGGAACAAACGGTGATCGATCGGGTAATGGCTCAACCAGATATCAGCACACGAGACCTCGCGAGAGCATTCGGGATCTCCCAGTTCAAGGTGTGTGAAATTTTGAAAAAGGAAAAACTATATCCCTACCACGTTCAAAAGATTCAAGTATTGCATACTGGTGACAATTATCGTAGGAAGGAATTTTGTTGCTGGCTTGTACAATCTGACACTGAGGAACATCACTTCTTTCATCGAATTTTGTGGTCAGATGAATCAAATTTCACCTGAGACGGAGTATTTAACACCCATAATCTGCACCAATACTCCCATCAAAACCCACATGCAAGTCGTCAAGTCGTTGACAAACGTCGACGATTTGAGAGCAAGGATCTTCACCGCTGCTGAAAAACTTAGACGTGTTCTCAGTTTTGGTGTGACAGTTGGAAGTATGAGAAAACGGGCACGTTTGTGTATTTCGGAGAACGGTTTTCAATTTGAACAAAAACTAAAATGAATAAAAATAAATGAATTTTAAAAATTATTGGTGAGTTTCTATGTTTTTTCCAATCTAAAAAGTTGAACTCTCAAACATTAGCAATCCTTGAACCACCATTTTTTCTCTTTTTGTCATCATCTTGTTGTATGCAACCCCCTTCCTTTCACGCTAATAAATGACATTCATTAGAATAAATTAAAACAAACACAACACTCGATAGAAACATAGAAGTCAGGTCACATTCAAT
>CM077101.1:30982124-30993129 GCA_039619505.1 Cimex hemipterus
ATATGTAGACATATACATGTGTACATATGTAGACATATACATGTGTAGACATATATATGTATACATGTGTAGACAAATACACATGTATACATATACATACATGTTTACTTTTTTTGTATCTATGGCAATTCGTTTTGATTAGTACCGGCTTTGATGAAGAAAGAGTAGAAAACGTATGTTTTGTATTTAGGTGTATTGTTATTGTATTGTAAATCATTACAACCAGCCCATTACAACATCTTTACAGTATCGTTTATTAATTAATAAATATTATTTTTCAATGTCTGACTTTGGTTCAAAAAGAGTCTGTCGTTGCGAGAATTATGTTATGTGGTGATGCATAACGGTTAAGACAGAAAAGTAGGGAGCCCTGGACGGAGCCCGGAGCAACACCCGGCTTTACTGGCAACCACTATGTTTTCCTAATCCTGGAGACAAACGAATTTACCAGTCAGCTGGAGAAGCTAAAGGCCAAACGAAGAAACGTTTCCACTCACGAGCAAGGAAAAGTTTCTCAAGACGTTATGACTCATACGAGGAGGAACAAAATAGTCCTATTTAATCTGGAGTTCGTTTTTGTTAAAGTAGGTTAATAGTTAAGATTAAAGCTCTTAAATATTGCAGTGAAAACGGGCAAAAACTCATGACAAGAGCGAAGATGATTGCTCCATTATTCAAAAACCTAGATGCATTAGAAGCCGTAAAAATTAAAAAAAAAATGTACTCAATTAATGAAGGGTTTTTTTAGTTGAGATAAAAAAGTCAGTGTCACGAGCGGGATTCGAACCCACGGCCTTCGCTTTATACGCCGCTACTCTACCACTTGAGCCCTCGTGACTTCTGGCGAATCAAGCCAAAGGACGTGGGTTCGAATCCCGCTCTCGACACTGACATTTTTATCTCAACTAAAAAACCTTCATTAATTGAATGATATTAATTGGTCAAGCGGACCACGAAAAATAGTGAATTATATTTACTGAAACTTTTGATGACTAGTATGGCGCATAACTTATGTGCGTTAAAAAAAAAATTGTACAAGAAGAAATAATGAGAAACAAGGTTATTTGAAGGTTGAACAAGTTTTTTAAATTTCTTCAGTTTTATTATGTTATTTTATTGAATTGTTTATACAGGGGTGATTCACGCGGTTAGATTATGCTGGTGTTAAAAGTAAATGATATTCCTTATTGGATGCGAGTTGTCGGCCAATTTGTCATCACTTTTATCTCCTTTTTTTCCTGTTCCGTATATTTCGGCTGTCTGTTTCAGAGCTCGATTGTTCGAACGCAGGCCGAAAATTGGCCGATGAGGTTAGAATTGGATGAGTGACTGTGCATTTCACAGCTCAAATGAAATTTCTATCTAAAGGATAGAGACTTGAAGTATGTATGAAAACAAAGTGGGAAATAGCGTGCGATTTCTAGTTTCGGCTATTTCTACGGCAGAATACCTAAATACAATTTAAAAAATCATTCAAACTATGAAAACTAAGTTTTGCCCGACGAAACGTGGCAACCCAAGCCGTGGCGAACGTGTAAATTATTTTTTAAAAAATGCTCTTCATTGAACGACACCTCCGAAAACAAAACAGGATTTCAAAAATCCCCAGACCTAATTTTACAAACTTATATTTTAAGCCGGGATTTAAGGCAACAGCGTCGTTCAGCTTTGGCAGAATTACCCAGCGATTAAATCGACTATGAAGCCAACTTCGACGAGAAAAAAAAAATCACGAAGAAGCAGTCGACAAACGTTCATGTGGTCACATAAAACCGTTAATTTTGACGGGTCATTGTAACTATCGAGCGTTTAAGAATTTTGACAACTTACATCCCAACGGCTACAAATGGCACTGTCCAATATATTTATTTGTCTATTGTAAAAATTTTAATATTAAATTTAACTCTTCATGCTAAATCCATTCGTAATGGACTTTAACCGTCTTGATAGCCTAGACGATCGACGAAAAGTTCTTTCGCAGAAGAGTGTAATATGTTACGTAAAGAGTTTATGCGTTTTGGCATTTTATACTGTTGGTAAAAGAAAGGAAAAGGAAAGAGGGGCCAGCAGAATGACACGTTACGTTACCGGCAGACGGGCAGGACAATTTTGTAGGACGAGTTGAACTTGCAAAATGTTAAAAACTTCCGTCAACTTCGAACTTGATTTGGAAAAAAAGTATCGGACTAGGAGTATTTATAAAACGAGAAAATGTTCCAATTCTTAAAATCAATTATGCATGTAATCAAAACTCTCCTTTGCGTTTATTACCAAACTCATTATTCCTACATTTTAAATTGGACGAACAATTAAATTAGGAGTTTCAAATGGGCCCCGTGTGCTGTCGTCAATACTTCAGAAAGTTATCCTACATGTCAAATTGTACAAAAAAATTAATTTTGTTCAAAGTATATTTCTCTATGGTATTCGAGATATATCACTTTACTTCAACCTTTCAAAACTTCATTCCATAAAGTTTCCCGTTCCTCGTAAAAAGTTGATACTGCTTTAAATTCGATTACAGCAATGGAAAGAACGTCGGAAAACCTTACAGGATTCACTTATTTCATTATTGTTACCCTAAGCAAACAAAATACAAAATCACTTAGAAAATAAACTTTTACGACTGTTCAAAGTTTTGATGTTAAGTTTTACGTACATACAGACATGGAGCTTACAGAAAAGATGCCCCTCATAATGAAATTTAAAAACATTAACTTAATTTCTCAACAATCAGTTATCACTAGTGGAAAAACAACGTTTAATTCCTAAAAATGACCTGTCAACGATTGGATTTAATTTAGAAAGGTCCTTTATCATCCATTTAAAATGAACATTTATTGCTGAAAAATATGATTTTTCGGTTACAACTGTTTCCAAAAATTATTCAAACACTCTTTGGTAGAAAATGGAACACAAAATAAGACAAAAGGCTTTTAAAAATTAAATTTTGAAATCGGTCCACGTTCTTGAAAATTGCAAATCAGACATCGTTTCCAGACCAAAGTCAAACCTTCATCCTGATTTCCTTTTCTCGTACAAACGCAGCACTTTGATCATTTCTATCAGACCATTTTTAGCTGTGTCAAGGATAGAGTAGACTTAGTATTTAAGAGTTTTACATATGTAGAGGTCCATAGGGATTTTTAAAAAATTTAAACTAATTAAACGTTAGTTTTACATTGGTACAACTTGAAATGAAAAATAATAGAGTGAGTGTGTCGTTCAATCTTTCTCAAAAAGTAATTATTCAGATATCGTGAGATGCGGTCTGGTGTGATGTAGGTTTTAGAAAAACCAAAGACAAACACTTTGAACCCTGATGATGATCTCAATAAAGGTCGAAACTTTGGCAGGATAAAGAAAATGTTTTTCTGAAACCTACATCACACCAGACCGCATCTCACGTTTTCTAAATAATTATTTATTAACGGTCACTAATCACCACACGTTTAATTTAAAGCTAAAAAGTGTTAATATGTTGGATTCTGATCCAAATCTGAGGATGTAAACGATGTAAATTCCAGGCCCTGAAGATGATCTCAATGAAGGTCGAAACTTTGGTACGATAAAGAAAATGTTTTTCTGAAATCTACATCACACCAGACCGCATCGCACGATTTCTAAATAATTATTTATTAACGGTCACTAATCACCACACGTTTAATTTAAAGTTAACAAGTGTTAATATGTTGGATTCTGATCCAAATCTGAGGATGTAAACAATGTAAATTCCAGGCCCTGAAGACGATCGCAATAAAGATCGAAACGTTGGCAAGATAAAGAAAATGTTTTTCTGAAACCTACATCGCACCAGACCGGATCTCACGATATCTGAATAATTATCGGTTAACGGTCACTAATCTCTACACACTTTCTCAAAAAGATTTGTGGTAACTCTTTGTTAAAATTAAGTGCTTAATGCTCATTAGTAGCAATAACTTGTCACTTGTCAGTATTTACAGAACGACAAAACATGCTTAAAATTTAGACAAATTTGCAAACTCGTAAAATTGTATCTTCCAAATCTGTGAAATTTGTTTGCTTACTGTTTCAATAAAAAATTAACGAATCCCGTAGGCTTTTTAATGACATTTTCGTTAGTTTAATTAAATTTATAGTGGGGATTAAATTGAAGAGATACTAGTTAAACTAACCTAAATAGTAAAATATTTCGAATGCAGTTGAGATCAAAGTTTAGACAATAGGGATTTTTTTTGTCCGGTTTGGCTTTTAGGATAACCTTCTGAAGTATTGACGTCTGTTCGTTCACAGAACGCCCTGTATAAAGTATAAAATTCTATCCTATTGAAACAGTTCATTATTCGGTGCCAAATAAACAAAAGTTTTATTAGGTACAATAGTATGTTATATTACGTAATAATTAATTTAATAGACATTCATTTGCATATGAACAGTGCAAAATTGAACTTTAATTATAAAATTGTTGCTTTATGAAGATTTATCGTTTTTAAACTTGCTGAGTTAAATTCTATTATTCTACACCTACTAGTCAAATTAATTTTAAATAAGTGAACACAACATACATGTATAATAAACCAGTTATAATATTAAGTAGGTTCAATGGGTTATCAAACATTATCATAAAATAAATAAATGCAAATATTCTTTACAAAATATAAAATAAAATCAAGAAGAAAGTATCAATTAAACAACAACAAAATGATTTGTGTTGTAAAACTGATTCCATCTTAAGTTTCCTGGGTTATTTTGAACGTCGGTAGCTAAGAGGCAAATAATCCCCAAACACTACTTAAATTTCGTTTATTGTACTGGGAAAATATAGCCTATATGTAATTTTAATTTTAATTATACTTATAATTTTTATTATTATGTTTCATCGAACCTACATGAGTTGTCCAAATACGATCACTTTCTTTTAGATGTCGGTTTTGATAAAATTTAAATTAAAAAGGCGCGATTTCTTTGGTTTTTGTCACACAAATTACAAACGTAGGAACACAAATGTTGTTATGTGTTCAATTGTATTTTAATGTTTTTTATTTAAGAGGATATTTGGTAGACGACTTCCTTTTTTACAGAATATCTGAATTTGAAAAATTTTCGGAAAATCCAGTCAAATCTTTCATGACAGACATATTTTATTTTTTCAATTTTATAAACTAGGCTATTTAGATTTTTTCTTTTTATTTATTTATTTCTGTTATTAAGATTTATGTACTAATTTCTTTTTATTATTTTCTAAGATAATCTTGTACTAGAACGTTTTATTTAAACTGAGCTGTAAAAATACAATTAATTTAGGTGAAAGAATAATTTTCTCCATGTTTGTTATTTTTAGGCTTATTTTGAAAATGTTTATTGAAAAAATTGTTTTGATATATATAATAATTACAGAATTATTTTTACTTGAAAATGACACAGTTTGACGAAACCTACACTAGAACAATTTAAATAAACACACTTTCAAGAAAAGGCCTGAAAGTAGCGAAAAATATATATTATCTATAAAAAGTAAGAAAACAGAACGACAAAATAACCAAAGAAAAATATTATTTTCTTGACAGAATAATGCAGGTTACTATGAAATAAAAAAGGGATAATAAACAACTACAAAATCCACATTTGAAAAAAAAAAAGTTTTCGAGCTGACACCATTTTCTAAGGTGACATTTTAAAAATATTTAAAAAAAACCTCAACGCAGAAGCCCACATGCCAGATTAGTTTTATAAATATATGTTTGTTTTTCATTAACAGACTTCTTGAATCGTTTTGAAACTTCACATAAATGACATTGTGTTAAGCCAAAAAACAAAGGCTAACAACAAAAAATTCATTTTGGAAAGTATTTTGCAGTATTTGATTTAACGTGTTATTTTTGACACTGGATTAAGCCTAACAACTTTTTTTTTTTTTTTCAAATGCTAGCAATCAATGTTATTTACATTCGCCTATGTGAAAGCTGGTAAAAACAAATAGGAAATAGGTTAGAACACTTTGCCATTGCTTTTAACGCAAAAATGTACAAAAAGGTCACTTTCATCTTCATCGCAATACAGGCAAAAACGAACAATTGTTGCAAACACACAGTTATCCATTTTTACAAGTTTTTTAAAAATTGCAAATAAATGGTTACGATGTTAAGACGTAAATCATTATGTTAAAACAAGAAAGAGTTTCTTTTTTGCAATTTTTCATCAAACCGAATGAAATTGATGCATCTAAACATGAAATTGTAGGTGAATATTTGAATTTTTTGGCAGTGTTTGAAACTAGATTTTATTTACGAATAAAAGGTGATCAGGGATGAGGCCTAAATTAGGCCGATCTAAATTGATCACTTTTTCTACGTAAATTCATAGTGTGGGGGCTGACAGACTACCAATAGAGCGTACATTAAAATATTCCGTTTTTTTTTTTTTTTTTTTTTTCTAAGTGGATTAGTTTTTGAGATAGACCAACTACACCAACAAGTTGACTTTGCATGTAAAATTAGTGAAATGTCGTCATTAATAGTAAAAGGATGTTTATTTTCTATTAAGAGGACGAAACCAATTTATGTTTTCGACTTTTGACTCAAATAAGTTTACCTTTTTTAATGACAGAGTTCAAAATGTGAGGAGCTTCCTGTTCGACGATATAGACGAAATTTTTAAAAGCGTCCACGCTCTTTTTCGATAGGAGTGAAAAGAACAGATCCCCTTTGACATTGTCGTCGAGTTCCCGGTTGATGAGCTCCTCCTCGAAAGTGGTGATGACCTCCTCTTTGACGAGCGCTGTCAAAATGTTGGTGCACTTCAATTCGCGAACAATTGACTTTTTCTCTTTTTCGAGATGCCGGCAAATCTCGGCGACCGAACCCATGACCGGAGCACCCGAGACGGCCGAGCGCTCAAGCCAGACTGAATGAAACCGAAACAAGAGCCCCCTCGAACGTCCTCCCGACGAAACTATCCGGACTTCACGAACGTTTCGTTTACACCGATCACTCCACTAAGCCTGCACTACTCCACAACCCACGCCTTTTCGTACAAATAATATTTATTTATCAGCTGGACATGTATTTAATATTTACGAGAAAATTAATTAAAGGTCACTAAACACCACAGATTTAAGAGAACGCAGATGGCCTTGTTCACCCTTAACAAAATAACATAATAATACTAATATATTATATTATTATATACATTATGTATATACATTATGTATATTATATACATATTAATAATAACTAATTAGACACATTTGTCCAACGTACTGGAAACATGCCATGCCTTGACTCCCTAAAGGAGCGTGTAGGCATGCCATCCAATCTGAAGATCGTACTCGAGCAGTGCAGCGAGTTTCGAGGTCCCCTGTCCCGCTTTTTAGGGGAAATTGTTTTGTTTTTTTTAATTTTATTATATAATTTGTCTTATGTGTTGTGTGTCTAAATGTTTTGTCTGAGTACATGTATTTATTAGCGTGAATGGCGAGGTGTGAAATTTAACGTCATCATCGCCCTTCGAACGTTGAGAGTGTGTGTGTTCGGGTCGGTGGCGGAATATTTATGAAAGTACTCCACCGACCAAACGGAATGAGTGTACTCTGTACTACTTATTGATGTATTTATTTGTATGAATGTAGTGTTTGAAAGAGTAGATAGAATATTGGCTTAGCTTGGGGTTGAAATGAACTAGATGTTGGAAGCCCCAGTTTAAAAAAAGAAAAAAATATGTGTGTTAGAAGTGTTGAGAGTGACCGATAAAGAAACGTCGGCACGAAAATAAAATGTTTTTCAGAAACCTTCATCACACCAGACCGCATCTCACGATTTCCAAATAATTATCGATTAACGGTCACCAATCGCTACACAAAATAATAATAACATTTTATTGCATTGCAATTAAATCTACTTACACATTTCATACGCCGACCGGCAAAAATTTCCACCCACTTGTAATATAACTTTACAACATTATATTATTATTGCAATATTATTTACCATCACTGTAAGATGAAGGTCCCGTTTCGAATCCAGCGGCCCAGCATCCGAACCCGACATACTTATTTATGAATGTTTGTTTTTATTATTATTATTATTATTATTTTGGAACCGCACCTATTGTATTTGGTGGAAAATGGAACATGAAAATGGCTAAAAGGAGGGAAAATTCGAAAGGTGGGTTGGGGTGTGAAGTTAGTGTCTACTAAATGGATCGTAGTCACGATAGCTCAAGTGGTAGAGCAGCTGCGCATGTAGCCCAAGATCGTGGGCTCGAATCCTGCTCCTGCCATTGACTTTTTTATCTCAACTAAAAACCTTTATTTTTATTTATCACAATCTGTAATTAAATTTACAATATGTAAACATGACCTATATGAACTTGTATTCAACTATTTACATTGAGGGGAGCAAATAATCAATGTGTAAAGGATAGTGATTAGGGCAAATGTAATCTTAAGTAATCCTGTAGTTATTAATTATAAATAATGTATAAATAGTATAAATAAAGGAAGGGACGAGCCTTGCAGAGGTAGAAGGGAAGACTGGCTCGTCAGCGAAAAGGGTGACGACGAGTCAGTCTGGTACGGGACAGAGAAGAGAATGCTGCTCAGCCTGCTCTGCCTCTGCTTAGTTAAGTCCCCCTGCAAGTCATACTCATAATCTATTTCCTACGCAACCCTTCCATCCTCCCGATTACAAATGTTATCCTCCCTCCTCACTTTGTTCATGTCGTTTTACTGTTTATTGAGAAAGGTGGACGCTGGGCCATTTCCTCTTGAGACGCCTTTTGGCGTTGTAGGAATGGGTTCTACTGGACAGGGCTTGGGCTAGACTATTTGGTGGGAGAGTTTTCAGTGATTCCCCACAGTTCTATTCCATATGTTCAAATCGGTTGTAGTAGTGTTTTGTAAACTGTAAGTTTGTTTTTTGTCGATAGTTTAGACTGTCGTCCTATAGGTCTGTGCAGTAGACCATACCGTCTGTTTAGGTTTTGTCGTGTCAGTCGTGTATGTTGATTCCAGGGTTAGTCGTGAGTCTAGGTGGAACCCAAGGTAGTGAACGCATTCGGATATGAGGATAGGAACGTTGTTGTAGTATATCGTGAGAGGAGGTTTGCTTCCAAGTGTAAATGTGACATGGACGCTCTTGCTTTCGCTTATCTGCATTTTCCATTGTCTACACCAATCTGCTATACGTGAGATATGTTCCTGCGGATCTTCCGAAACAACCGCAGGATAGTACAGCTGTGTCATCGGCGAAGATTGCAAGTAGGGTGGGTGGTAGTTTGAGTGGATATCTGCAGTACAAAGGATGTAGAGGATTGGGCCGAGCACCTGCGGTTCTCCCGTGGCCAGAAGAACGATCAGTAATCTGATCCTTCTCGGACCCGAAAGAACCTCTCTGTTAGATAAGAGCGGAGGATTAGATAAAGAGTATTAGGAAGGACACGCTTTAATTTGTACAGGTAATATAACTAGATTTGTATATATTTTTATATAGTAATTCAAGTTTCACGTTTTTACGTATAATATATGCATATATATAAAGAGTATTCGTCAAAAACAAATAAAAGAAAAGAAAGATTGATATTGAAAATGAAAAATGAAAAAAAAAGGAAAAAAGGCGGGCAGATAAAATCTGTTTTAATTTTATCCTCCTCGCTCCAGAAAGACCACGGAGATGCCCTTTATGCAGCGCGCAAGTATCCATATTAGACGCCTTTATCAACTGATTTTTTGCCTTATCCTGTTATCTATTGGTTAGGACCTCCCCTCGGAGGATTAGCAAGTTATTTAGCTATAAGCAAAACGTAATTTAGAACTCCGTTTTCACGATATGTCTGCGAACCAACGCCAGAAAATAATCAACAAAAATTTTTGAATCAATTGGTATGGGATTATTGGAAACGGGTATGGCTTAGTTTTGGTCATATAGACGAATACAACGCCTGTTTTATTTATTATGATAACTTATATTAAAATTTGTAATTTTTCCTAATTATATATTATGATTATATGGAGATAGTGAGATGCGGTCTGGTGTGACGTAGGTTTTAGAAAACCATTTTCTTTATCGTGCCAACGTTTCGATCTTTATTGCGATCATCTTCAGGGCCTGGGATTTATAAATATTGTTTAAACTTTACAAATACGTGTAGGATGTGAAAAAAATAAATATATACAATGCTAGAAATTTTAAATTCAATCGAAGTATTTGTAGTCACCCAAAATGTTTGTTTTCCATTTAGATGTGTCATTCTTCACAATCCAAAAATATTACACAGAACAAAATAAACATAAACATAACGTTTTAGAAATGGTTTAGATGAACAGGGATAAAACATGGTGTCAATTATAAAACAGACACATGTAAACTCATTAAGCTAATTCAATATCAATGACATACATACATCATCACATCACACAAAACATAAAAAATAATCATGACATTCCACACATCAAACATTTCTACATAGTCTAATTCTTCAACAATTTGGCTTTCCTTTCCCTAATTATCCCCGTCTATATAATCTTGAAAGGATAATCAGGCCGAACCATTACACACGTTTTTTTCACCTTTGTCGGCTCCTTTCGCCTCAAAGAAGCCGACTCCCCATATAAAAATGTCTTTCTATCCCACTTCCTTCCCCACCACTACACCCCTACAAAATCCAACGTACATATACGTAAAACAGCAATTTATCATTGGCACTCTCAACACGGCACACAAGAATGACACATCTACACGGAAAACGAACACTTTGAGTGACTACAAATACTTCGATTGTATCTAAAATTTCTATATATCTATATAAATTCATTTTTTTAGCCTAAAATTTTCAAGCATTGCATAAACTCATTTTTTAACCTAAAATTTTCAAGCATTGTATAAATACATTTTTTAACCTAAAATTTTCAAGCATTGTATAAACTCATTTTTTTTAATCTAAAATTTTCAAGCATTGTATAAATTCATTTTTTAACCTACAATTTTCTAGCATTGTATAAATTAATTTTTGTAAATCTAAAATTTTC
>CM077101.1:30993139-31010719 GCA_039619505.1 Cimex hemipterus
ATTTTTGTAAATCTAAAATTTTCTAGCGTTGTATAAATTTATTTTTTCATCTAAAATATTCTAGCATTGTATAAATTTATTTTTTTAATCTAAAATTTTCCAGCATTGTATAAATTAATATTTTTTCCGACATTCTACATGTATTTGTAAAATTCAAGCAATGTTTATAAATCCGGAGCCCTGAAGATGATCTCATTAAAGATGGAAACGTTGTCATTTCTAAAACCTACGTCATACAAGAACGCATCTCACGATCTCTAAATAATCATTGGCCAACGGTCACTAAACACGCCACATTGTATATTATGTCGAATTAAACGTAAAAAAGTTCATTTTCAAATAAACGCCGAGAAGAATATGTTGTGGGCGGTCTGTACAATTTAAACAACTTATAAGACCAACCGTCCGAGAAAAAAAAATCAGACTAGAATCATTAACTGCTACTGACGAATATAACAATTTTCGTTTCTATTTTATATATTGTGGCAGAATGTAATATTTGTGGTCTGGTAAAAGCGTAAAGCTTAACGAGGTGCTCCGGATTAAAAAAAAATTGGATATGCACAATAGGCCAATACTGTGCACAGGTCGTAAAGAGATCGGCTGCTGTATAAAATCATCTAATATAGCGTTTATTTAAGAAAAACACGTTTCTTTACATAAGCTTGAATTTTCTCCTCTATAACGTAACTTTTCCCAACTTTTGACCCCACGATTTTTCATGCAATTTCAACAGCTGACATGTTCACAAGTTGAGCACCAATAAAAAAAAACGAATTTTCTATGTTTAATTAGTCGTAATATATTAATCGGAAAAATCACAAATTTTAATATAAGTTATTGTAATTTGGTAACTAATGAATCATTATTTTTAGCTTTTTTTAGGATTTTATATGTCAGCGCGAAAATTGTGATGTACCTGAAATACCAAGTACAAAGAATATGTTTGGCTAAATCCACTTTTGTTCTAAACGTTGCCAGTTTAGTTTCAAAAATAACTTCACAAACATCATGAAAATTGAAAAATGGTAATTTTGGATTGAATTGTTTAATGTTTAGCTCCCTTACATTTTTTAAAATAATTATTCCTGAGATGCGGTCTGGTGTGATGTAGGTTTCAGAAAAACATTTCCTTTATCGTGCCGACGTTTCGATCTTTATTGAAATCATCCTCAGCGCTCAAAGTATTTGTCTTCCGTGTAATTGTGTGAGACTCTCAACACAGAAGACAAACACGTTGATCCCTGAAGATGATCTCAATAAAGATCGAAACGTCGGCACGACAAAGAAAATGATTTTCTGAAGCCTACATCGCACCAAACCGCATCTCATGATTTCTGAATAATTATCGATTAACGGTCACTAATCACCATACATTTTTAAAATATCAAACCAGCTAAAAACTTCTACTTTTCAAGAGCTTTCCGAAGGCCTATTTTTGATGGACCACAGTTTCAGTTGAACCATTGACCAGCAGCAAAAACAAAAACAAAAAGTACAACCCTCGTATCCTTTATAACACCCCACTACCACAGTTTACAAAACATTCTCTTAATAAACCAAATTTAATATTTTAAAAAGTTTGCAAAGCTGTTCCAAATCAACGATTTTCATTCTGAGGGTGTATTAATTTATGATTAATTACTTTCTTGGCCGTGGTTTGAATTAATTAACATTTTACATTTTTTCCGCAAAAAAAACGTAGCGGCAGTATGAAATGAACTTGCTCATAGAGTTCGAATTGGCCTATTTTTCTACGTTCATCATGCTATTTACTTTTTTCGTTTCGTTTTTCGTTAATATTTGAAATCCCTCCGTCTGCCAGTTTTCCTCGCAAATGCGAGCGCTCGTTTATTAAAAAAAAAAAAGAAAAAGGAGAAGAAGAACAAAATTACACGATTTCCCCGGGGTTTTGCATTACCACCGAACCTTACGTGGGAAAATGGAGGAAAAGGTCAAAAGTCGCCTCATTGCATGGAGTTTGAAAACGACTGGAATATCCTTCCTTTATTCTATTCCAACATTGTTATTGATTTTATATAATTTACAGTTTTTAATTAGTTTGTATACATATCCACTAGTGTGATGCATGGTTTTCCCAAAAACTATTCAACCAAAAAATAATGTAAAAATTGTATTTTTTAACACAATCTCTATACTTGAACATTACATTAAAATACAAATTCGACTTAAAATTATTTTTTTAGCTTTTTTTATTTCAAATTAACTTTTTAAAAGTTCAAATTAACTCTTTTTAACTCAGATTAACTTTTTTTGAAAATTCGATATTTTTCAAATATAAATTTTGGCTCTTATACAAAATACTATGTGAAAATAATTTTAAATTTAAATATTAAAATAAGGAATTGTTCATTTATATAATGGTTAAAAGATTTCTTAACAAAAACTGGAATCGCTGGGTGATTTAACTTTTCATCCTAATTTTTCAATTATTTATTTATTTATTTTTGTAGTGTTTTACTTAATGTTATATTTTTGCATTTGTCGTTTTTCTGAACTCAAGGAAACTGCAACTGATCTAGAAAAAAGATGCTATTGTTTTAATTCCAAATATTGGCAGCTGTAAATGTTTTTTCTTCAGTTATTGCGATCAAATACCTCATTATAATGGTTGTTTTTTCTTAAATATGTTATAAATATATTATTTTTATTGTATCATTATATTTTGATCTTGTTTTGTTTAATATGTGTGGTGTTTAGTGACCGTTATTTTATGATTATTTGGAAATTGTGAAACGCGGTCTGGTTTTAGAAAAAAAAAATTTTTTATCGTGCCAACGTTTCAATCTTTATTGAGATCATCTTCAGAGATCAGTGTTTGTTTTCCATTCATTCTTACGTGCCATGTTGAGAGTGCCTTGTTTAATATGTTTCACATATTTTTTAAATAGTTTTATTTTAAAGTTTTTTAAAAATAAATATTTATATATTAATATTTCTTATAAACTGTATTTGTAATTGGGATTTTCCCATTAAATAAATTTTGGTGGTGTTATGTTACTTATTTATTCTATTTTTTATTATTTTTTTATCATTTAATTACTTTTTTTGTGCAATTTGTATTCGCATTTCAGTTAAATTGCCCATATTTTGATGTTAAGTAGTTAACTAGCGAACCTTTTTGCACTTATTTCATTGATAATAACTTGTAATAATTTTCTTATTGCATCTATTATATCAAAAACAATGGGGGCAAAAGAATAGGCCCTGCACCACTCCACTTTAGTTAAAGGAAACAAAACGATCTCATACTTTGAGCACTGCAGCTGTACAGCTTATTGTACTTTATACCTGGCTCCATATTTATGGGGGAGGGCTAGTAACACAAATGTGAACTTGAGCACCCGTTGTACCGGTGTTCTTCCATCGAAGAAACTCATTTTAAAGGGCGTTGGGACCAAATTCAGAGATCCGGTCCCGCCCGTTACATAGATGAGTGCCGAGTCAATTTCTTTCAATTGCGGCCACCGGTCCCCTTAGTCGTCAGTAAAATTCCAGAGGCGAGGGTGGGAATCGAACCCACGACCGCGGGATCTTCTAGCCGAGAGTCTGACGCCTCAACCGTTCGTCTACCGCGGCCCCTGATTTCATACTTACACAGGCGTTAATTTTGACACAACTCTTAACTAGACAAATCATTTAAAAATTGTCTGTCAATCTTGGCTCAAATACACTGAAACCAAATATAATAAAATAAGGTCCAGGAAAAAAAACCTCCCGAAACTGTACAAAAGTCTCGTGAGTTCTTAAATTGATTGAAATAGGTTAGAAAATGATAATAAGTCACTCAATGACAAATAAGATCAAAAGAAAGTGGATTAACGGAAAGAAATGAAGGGGGAGATCAAAAGAAAAGAACATGAAAAGAATCAGGTTTATAAACAAGGTGTACAATAGCCAATGGCATGAAGAGGATTTGTTTGTAGTACTGGTCAGTTTAAAAAATATGTTAATGTATTTAGTTTCATAATTGTTCAAGTAAAAAAATGACCCTGGACATCAGTTGATGGACCCGCAATGATTAAGGCATTGATACAGCATTCATCACCGTACGGCAAATTTGAATCGAATCAAGCGAAAAACTTACAAACGTTATTTTTTCCAAAACACCTACACCCCAAGGGTATATGACATACACTAAACAAATATAGCCCAAACAAACATCAAGCTTATAGTTCATAGCAGTTACAATTTACCGAACTATAATGCAAAACCCCACTGTACAATACTAACGTCTTCATTAACCTGACTTTGTAAATCCCTTTGGAAAAAGTAAAAACAATTAATATATGATCAGAGAATGGTAGACAAGGTGCATACAAACATAACATATAATAATATGAAATTTATGCTCTGAAGATAACAATCCTTATTTTAAAACAGCAATGATGAACCAGGCTGTTTAACACCTGCAGAACAACTCGCATCCACTGTTTGAACACCGATTTTCAAAAAACGGAAAAAAAGGCACAAGACTTTGGTTTGGTATTTCTAATGGAGATTTCTGTTCAAGCTCTGTACATAATATTGATGTCAAATCAGGACATTTAATTGACTCCATTATCATATATTCGCTTTATTGTTTTTCAATGGTATTTTCACACATCAATTTCATTACGACCACATCTGATGATATACATTGCCTATAAACGTCAAGACTTCTGAAATTAAAAATTTGCTCGACTGTTATTTAATTATTGTATAACGCATACCTCTCGGAATCCGAGGTACTGAAATGTTGAGGTTAGGAGGGAATAACACTGCCATAATTATCAAAGATCTGGCCTTATTGAACAAAAGAAACACACCTTTTGTGATGATCAAGGCAGAATTCTTGCTAACTTTAAATAACTATGCTAATGATTTTTTTTTTTTTTTTTTTTTTTTGTATGGCTTTATCAGGGATATTCAGCCAGATTCAGGTACCAGTGACAAACAATCAAAGTGACTATCTATGTAATGGAATGACTAGATGAATAAATAAATAAATAGGAATAAATATATAAATGATAGCATAACCGACTTAAACATTAATATCACAATTCTTGAGGTATTTGAACATAGACCTCCGTGTCACCTTCTGCCAGCAGCGAGCTTAAGTTCAGTGGCCTTTTCACTTGCCCCAGCGCGTCCAATTCTTCCAAAAGCTCTTCTCGCTGTGCCTCATATTCGGTGCATTGTAGTAATATATGGTCAAGACCCTCTACAACATCGCAGGTTGAGCAGTTTGGCGTTGTTCTACAGTTAATCCTGTGCAAGTATGAGCCGCAGATGCCATGGCCAGTTCGGAGTCTTGTGAGTGTTGAGAAGTTTTCCTCTCTCTATTTCTTGAAACCACGGCTTCTCTTGTAATGTTGGGAATAATGAGCGGTAGAATTTCCCTGCTGTGCCCCTCTCATACCAAATTTACCACTTTGTGCGCACGTCTCTTTTGGCGAATGAAAAATGAAATTGGGGTAGGGTGTGGGATATTTGCAGATGAGTATAACTTCAGCTGGTCTTTCAATGAGGCTGAGCTCCAACACAGCTGAACTTAATGCAATCAGAAGAACATTGAGCATTATAAAGGAATCGTCAGGAATTTGTAATGCCATTATTTACTCTGATTCGAAAAGTGGTCTCGAAGCAATTAAAAATAATTTCTCGGTTGACCCTTACATCTTAGAAATTCACAAATATCTCTATGAATTCAGTACACTCAACAAACATGTGGTATTTGTTTGGGTTCCTAGTCATGTCGGCATTTCTGGAAATGAAAAAGCTGATCAACAGACAAGAAACGCTGCAAACCAACCACAAAGATCAATTTACTCTCTGTCCAGATGATATAGTCGTTTATATTAAAAACATTATCGAATGAAAGTGGGCGGCAAGATGGAAAGCCTGTAGAGATAGTATGAAAGAAATGAAGCCAGCTGTACATAAATGGCCAACTGAAGAACTTGAGAGAAAAGAACTTGTAATTCTCTCTAGATTGCGAACAGGTCATATCAGGTTAATTCATAATGAGACTTTTAATAGGCAACAACCTTCCAAATTGTCCTCGATGTACGCGAAGTGGAGAACGCATCATTTTGACAGTGAAACATATTTTGGTCGACTGCCCTACTTTACAACCCTTCAGGCAAAGGCTCAACCTTCCGACAGATTTACAGGAGTCAATGGGTCCCCAGTGTTTCTTCCGATGAGCGCTTTTCAGTTTTCTCAAATTTAT
Organism: Cimex hemipterus; assembly: GCA_039619505.1. NCBI lineage: Eukaryota > Metazoa > Arthropoda > Insecta > Hemiptera > Cimicidae > Cimex > Cimex hemipterus. The sequence goes on from CM077101.1 coordinate 30,999,375, forward strand.
TGGAATTTACAATGAGATTTAGGCCTTTTCCCAAATTATTTTACCATTGAGCCTGCTAATGCCTTCATAAGAGTTGCATGATTGCATGCATGATTTCTTTTTTCAGAAGTTTTTGAGGCTGCCAGAGGAGAAAAATAAAATGGAAGACAATACAAATTGTGGGGTAATGCACTGCAATGCCCAATATCGCAATTTAAATAAGAAAAATATCTCCTTAAAAAAAAAAAAAAAATTACTGTGTTTTGTTTCTTATTATTGTTTAGAAGAATAAAAGGATAAAAATGAGCCTATAATCATGCTGAGACTGTCGCTAGTCTGACTCCATTATTATTATTATTAGCCATACAAGCCTATGGGGAAATTTTAAATTATGGAAAAAACTCACAATTTTAATTAAAAAGAAAAAAAGAAACAGAGATAAATTTTATAATTTTATTAAATGTAAATGTAATTTGGCCTTCCGAAATAAGAATTTGAAAAAGAAAATCAAAGCTTGGATGGCAATAGGATAAATTAGATTACGAGTGAATGTTTGGAATCAGAGCTTTATAGCAGTCAGAAGAGATATAGCTAACCTAAAATAGAATTTTTGATGACAGTTAAGGTCATTTCATGCCCTAACATCCAAACATTCTATTTATTATTATTATTATTATTATTATTATTATGCAGTTGTCTTTTGGCCAGAAAGAGTTAGTTATTCATGTATGCCCTATTCGCTTTTTCCTTTTCAACCTGTTCTCCATCATTCTGGTACCACAATATGGTATGATTATTTTTACTTTTGCTGAATTTTAAATTATTGTAATAGTGTTCAATCTGCTGGGTGTATAGGTTGGGAAGCGTCGTTGGGGCTTCCGGCGGCTTCTTTGGTGGCCCTATCTGCGTCTTAATTCCTGGCTGTGCCTATGTGATCGGCTTTCTTCCCAACTTTGTGTTTGTATACGCAATCTTATGTCATTTTTAATTTCAATGTTAATCCATTTCTATACAGTGTTCCAAGATCCCAATTGTTTCGAATTTGAACAAAAATCGCAAATATGCATAAAATTTACTTTCTTTGCTTATAACATTTCATAACCTCTCATCAATCACTTTAATGCTTTAAGGAAAAGGTTAATGTGATGCAAAATAAGGCTAATTTGAGAGAAAGGTTATCAGCTGGAAAAACGTATGCTTTTCTTTATGAAAATATACGTTTGCCTTCCTTTCTCACATCTACTTCACTTCTATACACCGTAAAGCTACATTTTATCTATTTTGTTTTGCCTTTTTTTAAATTTTTATTATTGGCAACTACAAATTATGTATAAAAACTATTGAAACTCCATTCACCATCAGTTGATCGAAATAAGAAAAGAAAATACTAATCGAATTAAGAAATTTATTTATACAAAATTTACCAGAGAAGTGGCCACAGTAAAAGCAGCATGTCCAGATCATAAACAGAAAGTTATGTATATTGTGCATTGTATAAACTATAACAAACTCTCTTAACATTACAGTAGCGTATTTACATTAACATGAAAATGTACAATTTAATCTTAAATTAAATACCACATTTTTTTTTAAAAATTACAATCGTTTATTTTATCTTTATCCTTATAAAATTACATATCTATATAAATATTTAAATCTTTTTTTTAATAAGGCCTAACTGACAGAAAATTAAGCTAAATACAAACAAACAAAACATAATATTTAATGGCAAATTATTTTCTCACTGTTCATAATCAACAGTGTTCTTTATTTCCTATTGTACGATTGGAATGATTTAAGTGTTAGAACTTAATTCTGTGAGCAATAGACAAGGCAACAGTACAAATATTTACCATTTGAACCCTTATTAACGTGTTAAATATTAATTAATTATTTAAAGTGTGTTGTTATGATCGAAAACAGCTATCATAATTATTGGTTAGAATTATTGTCAGGGGCAGTTTCAATGGAAGCAGTTTTACGATGTTCTGATTGCATTTTTACCATAACTGTTTCACAGTACTGCAAAGTTAATATAATTGTCTAAATAAACAAAATAGGAACATAATATATATACAGACAATGTGGATATCCTTTTATAATTTTTTTTCTTTTTTTTTTTTTTTTTAATGTGTTAGAGAAAAATGTATGTATGTGAAATATAACCTTATGGCTTAAATAAGAAATATTTATAAAACAAATTACCCAAATAATTTGAATTATGATAGTCATCATAGTGATTACATATTAACACACTAAATTAAATTATAATCAGTAATTTTCTATATTTAAACAATTGAAAGATCACTCATTCTTATGGAAAATATTTAACTTCTGGTAATAATCATATGAAACATAAATAAAAACTTTAAATAAAACAGAAAGATATCAAATTCATGACTACAAGCATTAAATAAAACAAAGTTTAAAAAAATTAATTCACTGCAGGTCAGCAAATAACTTATTATTTAGTACATTATGTCCTTGATTATGTAATGATTGATAATTTGATAACTTTGCAAATATTATATGCCAATTCATTCATCCCACTTCATAGATTTGCAGTTAGTTATATTTTTATTTATTCTATTAGTTAATGCGTAAGTAAAATAAAATGTTTAAAATTCAAGACGATTCCAGTATTACAAAATAATGTTATGTTCAGCACCATTTGAAGACAGTTCCACATGTTTTCTCGAAGGTAGCACACATTTTATTTTATTTTTTGTAGTTATTACGGTCAACCGGTGTATAAATCCTAAAAGGATCATACGGTGTCGTTTGAGCGTAAAGGGGCTGTACATTTGCTCGGAGAATGACAACACCTGAAAGAAAATAAATCTAAGTGTTTCTATATATGATTTAGAGTACTTAATGTTATGTTAAAAAATCATTTTCATACCAGAGGGATTAACTTTTACTTTTATTTTTGTTTGAGGTGTTAAAATTCCGTAGTCTACATCTTCATAAAGATCCTGCAATGCGAATAATTTTCTATCAATTAACAAATACAACATTTTGACAACAGTTCGAGAATTTTATCTCAACAAAAAATCTTAATAAATTGTAATATATTTAGTTTGAAAATAATCGATCACCATCATGGTAAAAGTAAAGAAAAGTAATTTCTGTTATACAGGATGACTTAATGCCCAACTCATGGGCAAATACGAGTCGGACTCCTCAACCACTCTGCTGCTACAGTGCTCTAACCATCCTGGTACTCTTGAATTTTGTTTTGAACATCTATATCTCAGGATTTATGATATTGAAGGATTTTTTTTTTCAAATTATATAGGGAAAATAGGCATTTAAGGGTGATTAAGCACAGACCATCCTTAGTCTAAGAGTGGCAGAGGACCAAAATAATCGTAAAAAAAAAAAAACTTTGTTGTACTTACTTCTATTCTGTACCCTCTAGGAGCTATAAGCCCCATTTCCTGAAGTGTGACTGCTACATCTGATGGGGTGCCATCAGTTCGCCGATTCAAAAAAGCGATAGCGTAAGAAAAGTAATTTTGATAGAGAGGGCTTATCGGTCTTGCCCAAATTTCGATGCCTTTATGCTAAAAAGAACGTTGAGTTTATTTAAACAAAAATGTATTATGTGTAACTAAAATTTGACTAAGAACCTTATAGATCCTGCGCCCTTGTATTCCTAAGGGGTCCTGGTCGACGGCAATAATTTTCCTGTTTTGCAAAATTGCTTTGTATTCCGGTCTTATAGACCTTAGATCAACTGACATCAATAATGGAGCTGCTAGAATTGCCCAAATTGCCATTTGCGTTTTGCTCTGTTCATAACTCAGGCCGAAATTTCCGATGATTAACTGCAATGAACAAATATAAAATATTAAATCATTTATAAAATTAATCATATAAGCGCTATTTCTAAAGATAAAAATTAAACTTTTATTTATTTACATTTGAATGAAAGTGGCTTACCATATCAGGATCATTCCAGTGCCCTGGACCTGCATTTGGAACGATGGTGTCCTGATTGTTCCCGTAATAATCAATTATACTCTCCAAACTTGACCAAGAATCTTGAATGTCATCAAAATTTCTCCACAAATTGCAGTTATCAATAATTGAAGAAAAATTTGGCTGTCAAAGTGAAGCAAACAAAAGATTATATATTAGAATGCTAATTTTCTTGTATTATTATTGAGAATGTATTTTGTTCTAACAATTTAATAATGAAAAATGTCTGAAACAAAAGTGAATTTAATTGATAAAATGGCAAAGTATATACTCCAATTAAAACAAAATTATTAACACAAAATTCATTGGCGAACAAATTCTCTCTAAAACGATAGAAACATTTTTCAGATTAACTTAGTAACAACGTTTATACTTAAGAAATTTTTAAATGTAATTATTCACAAAAACGATAATTATTTAATATTTGCATTTAAACTGTTTTACCTGAATTCCAGCATAAATCTGATAAACGGGCCAGCTACAAGAGTAAACCATCGGTCTTCCTGTTCGGTTTAAGTAGTATCCAAATTCTGGGTAGCCTGAAGTTTGACAATTTTACAAGTTACAATTTTATTATAGTTATGTTACATTTGCAATTAAATTTCGTGTTTCCTCATTTATGTAACCCATCGGATGGCATGGTATTTTTATTTTTTTTTAAATTGATAAAATAAAGAATTGAAAGATAAATTAACTGATTGGTGCCTCAAGCTGGAACATCCGTTAAAACTGAATTACAGTGATCTATGATGTTAATCAATTAATAATGATAAACAATATTACATTGATCATGCTAATTTTTTTTTTTTGCAATGACATTTTTGGAAATGGAATGAAAAGTGATGAACCACTTGAAAGCAACACTGGTAACGATTTTAGTTATAAATATAAATTTTTCCGTCAAATTAGCTATTTTAGCTTCAAATTAAAGTTTTTAAATTTCAAACGAACTCTTTTTAAGTCCATTTTTTTTTCAAATTTCTAATAAACACCATTTAATTCCAATTTAACATTTCTTTAATTTCACATTCTCTCTTTTTGTATTTGAAATTAAGCTCTTTCCTTTTTTTCTTTTCTTTTTATGATGTGCTTTCTAATTTACTTTTTTATATATTGTCTTGTCTAAATATTTAATAAATTCTCGGAACTATTTTACCACTGAATATGATTGGCTTGTCTGATTGTTTTCTATTTGTGAAAGTTGCATGTACGAATGTCTGGTAATTTATTTTAACCTTCCAAGTATCCGTCCATTCATGGATGCTGTTGTTTGCCATGTGGAGTAGGTTTGTGGATGGATGGGACAATTTTCCGACTGAGAAGGCAGCTGTGTCATCGGCAAATGTTGTGATGGTTATGTTTTCCACCAGTGTCAGGTCACTTGAATATATCAAGCACAGCACGGGGCCTAGGATGCTACCTTGTAGTATACCGGCCTTGATATTAAACGGATCAGAGTATCTGTCCTGTTTTTAACTTGGACAATTCTTTTCAAAATACAAAAGGTCAAAAGTTCAACATACTGTTTTGGGAATGTTTTTTATTACCATACCAAATCTTGCCGAAGGCTTGTGATACGTCTAGGAATAAAGCTGAATGCTAGTTAATTTGAATAAAACCGTAAAACTTATATATGGTAATTTTTCTTGAATTATGTCCAATTTAAGAGAAGAATATATATAATTTTTGTTATTAACTAATAAATGTTTTTATTACAAATATGTAATGTACTATGTTCTTGTGTTGCTGCTCTCCTTGGGCTCAATCTCACGTTTTTTAAACATGAAAAGGAGATTTCCTTAACAATAAATTTAAAAAATATAAAAGTGAGTATGTTGTTGGAATACTTATAAAACAACGCAACTTTGGTTTAAAAAATTTAAACGTTGAAAATAATTGTTAAAAATTAAGGGAGCTTTAATGTAGATTGTGAAATAAAGGTCATATTTGTATTTCAATGACGCAAACGTTGAAAAATGACGATTTTGTATATAAAAAATCGATTTTAAACTAAAATCACAAAACCTTTAATTATTCGGGAAAAAGTACAGATAAAAGCCTCGTTCTGGTGGCACTGAACTAAGTTTTATTTAGTGAATCCACCATGTCAGTATTGACATTTAACCCTGAAACACCCTGTACAATCGTCAATCAAAATTCAAATTAAATATAACACATTAAACATTAAAATAAAGATTTTTTCTTTTACACAATGGTTAAAAAATGGAAAAGTGAATTTATACAATGCAAAAATTATATTTTATATTCTATCAAAGTATTTCTACAATTTTTGCATTGTACAAATTCACTTTTCCAAATTCTATATGTATTTTCTAAATGTAAATTATGTTTGTAAATCCCAGGCCCTGAAGATGATCTCAATAAAAGATCGAAACGTTGGCACGATAAAGAAAATGTTTTTCTGATACCTACATCACACCAGACCGCAGCTCACGATATCTGAATAATTATCCGTTAACGGTCACTAATCTCTACACGTTAATTTCAAATTTTAAAAAAGTTAATTTGAAGTGAAAAATGATTGTTTGAAATTAAGGTTAATTTGTGAAGTTAAAAAGGACTAATTTGATGAAAAAAGCTATATATTTGAAATCCTTTAATATGGTTTTATTTACTAAACAAACATTCATATATTCTCCTAGTGTGACACCCCCCCCCCCTGTGAAGAGATGCCCGTTAACCAATTTTCCAACTTCTTGCCACCAAGTTTTTCACCTTCAAGTGACGAAGGACAGAATTGAATTCGGTTTAGAAAATCCCAAAAACTTTCTATACCGCCGTACTTCGACTTATTGCTTTGTCGATGGCGGTATTGTTACGGCTATTCTGCATTGAATCAATCCAATTGACTGTCGTGGATGTTGCAAAATAAAAATGAGATCGCGTCTGGATCGGGACGATTTCTCGATTTTCGTTACGCCTCCCGTCTCCACGAGACATCACAAAACGGTATATCAAATGGGAGAAACTTTCCTTTCCTCCTTTTTCCAATCATCTTCAACCCCTTCATTTCAGAGAAATGCTCTACTCCTGTCTCATATGTAATTATCTTTTATGAAGTTGTTAAAGCCTCTATAACAAAAAAAAAAAAAAAAATCCAACTACGAAGGTTCGATCCTCCATTCATTGTCATGAAACGATCTTGCTTTCGATTCCATTCGAAAATAATCGATAGTTTTCTGGTTTCCAAAAGAAATATGTTATAAAAATATAGATTCCACTCCACCCATTTAAAAAAAGAAAGAAAAAGAAATGAAGGAGTAATTTATATACTGACAGGCAAAAAATTCCACCCACTTGTAATATAAATCGATTTGTATGTATTTTTATATAATAATCAAGGTTTCACATTTTTTAACGTTTAATAATAGAGTCTTTGTCTAAAAAAAAGTTAAAAAAAGAAAATTACTAAGGAAAACGTAAAATTTAAAAAACGGATATATAAAATTTGTTTGAATTTTTAATGAACATTTCAATATGGCGTATTTCCTCCTCTTGCCTTCATTACATCTGGAAGATATCTCGGAATTCTTTCTACCAGTTTGGAAATTTTTCTTTGCTGGAGGTTAGCCCGTTCTTCACGAAGAGTCCTTTCAAGATCGTGGAGTGTATCAGGAAGTGATGTACGTGCTGTTATTCGTCTTTTGAGGTTATCACATAAATGTTCGATGAGAACCAAGTCTGTAGTTCGGGCTGGCCAGGCTAAAACCCTGATGTTAAGTTGTTGAAGGTACGTTTGTACTATGGGAGCGGCATGTGGGCGGCCATTACCGCGCGTTAGAATAGGATTGTCGGTGATTTTATCGATGATAGGCAACGAATGCTGTTCCAAAATTTCATCCACATAGACAGTGGCCGTCAAAGACCCTCCACGAACAACAACCATCTCTGGGCGACTCTCCAGTGAAATTCTGGACACCATAGAGCAAGTCTACTCTCATCTGTAAAAAGTACAGGAGACCAAACGTCCAAAGATCAATCAATGGCTGCTTCTCGAGCAAATGGTAGCCATGCGACTCTGGTCAATTCTGGTCCTTTCTTGAGGCGAAAAGCCATCATTCCATACTGATTTAATCTTCTTCGAGAAGTGCGTTCAGAAATTTGGACACCTCGAACTTACTGGAGTTTAAAAAAGTGAATCGCTTGAACAACAGTAGGACGCCGGTTTCGCAAAATTCTCAAATTCAAAAACGGCCATCCTGTGGTTCTGTTACCATGGCTTCCAAAACAGGGCCTTCTATGGTTGGACCCCCCCCCCCCCCGAGGGGCCTTCTCGAAAACGTCTAACGGCGTCTCGCAGAGTTTCGGAAGGAGCCCCGATGACAATAGTCGCAGACCTGATGAAACGTCCACCATCAATATGTGTCACACCACGCGCAACATCCTCAGCACTAAGTGGTTTATTAGTCAACAAAGATGAAAACTAAACATTTCATTGCTTCAGAATTCAAATGGGACTGCATAAACATTTTAAATTCGGTAAAAAAAATAAGCTTGTTTTCGATTAAGGACTAAGTGTGATTACCTCTAATGCTATTCTCATTTTAAAACAGCATAAACAAGTACGATATTTACTGGTAAAAAGAATAAGGAAATCAAGGGCAGAATTTTCTTTTGTCGAGAAAATGAAAAAAAAAAAATCGAGCAGAATTGTTTGCCTGTCAGTGCATTGAATTCCAAGTTTAAATTATTTTTCAGAAATGTTTGGGATGTTTAATTAAAAAAAACAAAAGACTTGATTACCTATGGCTAATTGACAATTTTTTTCATTCCCGATTACTCACTGGGACTCACTCAAATAATTATAATTCCAAGCTAGACTAACTAAACACACCTGCAAATAATCCATCAAGTTTATTTTATTATTATGGCTTATGCCAATTACTTCAAGGAATATGGAGTAATCTGGAGTAGTATGACTGAGTTATGTCTTGAATGTAATTTATTAGCGTGAATGGAAGGGCTATCCCCGATTACCCAGAAGAATGGAGAGCATAATGGGGTAGTGAAATGAATTGTGGTTGGAATATAATTTCTTTGGAAATCAAAAATAGTTTTTTTTCCCCAAATGTTTACCCGTTTAAGCAATGCCGCCGATATTTTTAAAAATCACAGAGTTGGTCATAACTTACAAACGATTCCAATTTGAATGCAATTTATTAGCGTGAATGGAACGTCTATCCCAAATTACAACGAAGAATGTGGAGCATAATGAGGCAGTGAAATGAATAGTGGTTGGAATATAATTTCTTTGGAAATCAAAAATAGCTTTTTTTCTCAAATTTTAGGAATGCCGCTGATATTTTTAAAAACCACAAAATTAGCAATAACTTACGAACGGTTCCACGGATCTATGGTAATTTTTAGAAAGGTTTACAACTTTTTAAACTACACGTAATGACTTGAATCTGGTAAATGAATTAGAACCGGAGAAATAAAATAAATCGTTTGAAGATTTTTGTTTCTTAAAATTTCAACTTTATATTTCTCATTCTAAATCAAAATCTAAATATTCTCGACATAGTCTAACAGAAGAGGAATGCGCATGTAATAACATTTGATTTGGTTAAAATCCAGAAGAGGTACAAATTTTTAAGTAGAACAAATGGATTTTGGAGGACAAAAAACCACTGGCTAGTCTAAGCCCAAAAATGTTTATTTTCTTCGATGAAATTTCGTATTTAAAGGTGTTCAAGAGTGTTTAAAAAGAATCCTAATTGTTTTGTAAATTTTTATAAATGTAATCTCTCATTTAATATTATTTTATTATCCAATGTATTCAAGGTTTTAATATTATCCAGTAATCCTCCAACAGGAATAAAACTGAAATGGAGAGACAAAAATAAACTGTGGAAAAACCATCCATTACTCATGGCTCCAAGAGATGACATGAACAGGATGTTTGAGTTCAACCAAAAATTCCGAACACATCTGGGCATCAAAAAGGAATGGAAATCAACTCCTATAAAAATGGCACCATCCTTTGGTACACAGATGGATCAAAGATTCAAGAAGGCACAGGAGCAGGAGTATTTGGACCTGGCATCAAATACTCGGAGCCCATGGGAAAACTCACCAGTATCTTTCAAGCAGAGATTCACGCAATAGAAAGATGTGTCCAATTCAACCTAGATAAAGGATACAAAAACAAGAATATAGCTATCATGTCAGATAGCCAAGCAGCCATCGAAGAACTAAGTTCAAATATCATTAGTTCAAAGATGGTCCTGAACTGCAAAACCAAATTAAATTTACTAGGTACGCAGAATAAAGTAAGCCTCTGCTGGGTCCCAGGACACACGGGTGTAGATGGCAACGAGAAAGCGGACACCCTTGCAAAGAAAGGGGCAGCTACACCGCTGATAGGACCTGAACCCTTCTGTGGCATAGGAATCCACACTATCAATGAACATCTCAGACAGAAGGACAAAAAGAAAATAAGGGAACATTGGAATTCGCTTATTGGACACAGGCAATCCAAGAATCTTCCAACCAATTTTGGGAAGAAAGAAATCACAGAATGTGTCAAAGGAGGCAGGAATAAACTGTGAATCCTCACCATCATTATCCAGTAATTCAAATTTGACGGATGTCATATTTGTGATTTTTAAGATGCAGTAGATTGCTGATATACTGGTTTTGCCAGAGGCGGAAATGTTTTTAAAATTTTTCATTTTTTTTCCCAACCTGTTATTTGTTTAGTTAATAAGTATAAAGTTGGAATCTAGTTCACCTTGGTAAAGTAAAAAGGGTGAAGAAACGAGCCGGGTGGCATACTTAGGCGAGAAAGAATACCGGGCGACTTTGAAATTCCGTTGGGTGTGGGGGGAGGGGCAATCGGCGAGAAGGCAAATTTAATATATAGTCTGTCGTCAATTATTTTTTACCAGACGCGATTTTTTTTATCCCTTTCAGTCCTGGGTCTGTCCAGTGACATAGGCCAACCACACTGAAGGCCAAATGATCGGAAAAAGACCGAACTCCCAATGAAGAAATTGGAAAAAAGAAGAAACTGGAATTGAAACAGGTTTTGATCGAAAATAAAAATTACCTATATCCATGTCACGTGGATGGGAGTAGCATCCATCGAGCTTGACATAGTCGACGTCCCAAGAAGCGAATGTCAATGCGTCCGTTTCCAAAGATCCCAAAATTCCCGGGTACCCGGCGCAAGTGTAGTTTCCGTAATCTTCATAAATCCCGAATTTCAAGCCTTTAGAATGTATCTGAAAAATAAATTAGCATTCGATTTATAACTATTTAATGAAAATAGTCGTTGATGAATTAAACTTTTCATAATATGTAAGGTCTTGATTGAGATAAAAAAGTCAGTGTCACGAGCGGGATTCGAACCCACGACC
>CM077101.1:31015719-31029361 GCA_039619505.1 Cimex hemipterus
ATATATATATATATATAAAATAAAAAATATATATATTATTTTTTATATTTTTTAATTTTATTATTTATTTATTTATTTATTTAAACGAGGGTTCGCAACAGCAGACGCCATGCAAGCCATCAGGGTGCCGGTGTTTTTGACAAAAAGCCCATTTGTAAATTTGTAGGGTTCGAATGCAGGGCCGCTGGATTTGAACCTGGGACCTTTACCTTACGGTGATGAGCGCCGTGTCAACGCCTAAACCGTTGCGGCCACCGACGCCCCCTTCCCCTCAAATATAAATTGTTGTAAATTTGATTACACTAAAGGAAAGAGGATTAAAAATCCTGTAAGATTGATTTGTATTTTTTTGTGACTAAAGCAAAAAAAATCAATTAGAAGTCAAAATTTAACGAGTTTTAAAAATTCCTGTCTAATGTTTAACTTACATTTTCTTCGTTTTATAAATATTGCAGATATGGGGCTTATAGATGTCTTTTTTTTTGCAGGGCCGGTGGATTCGAACACGGGACCTTTAACTTACAATGATGACTGTGATGAGCGCCGTGTCAACGCCTAAACCGTTGCGGCCACCGATGCCCTAAATTAAATCCTTACTTTCACAAAAGTCAGTTATCACAAATGTACAATTAAGGTTTTAAAAAAAAGTTTTCGGTTACAAACGGTTCAAAAACAATACAAAAATAGTCATTAAGAATGCAATAAAAAAAGGTTTATAACTTATTAAATTGTAAGTTCAAAATGTCCAAAATATCAATCTTGTTGGGCTTCCATTCCTCAATGAACTTAAGAGAACATTTAATTTAATTTCTAAAGCTTTTGTTTTTTTCTTATAGTGTAATCAAATTGCCAGTAGGATTAAGATATGAGAAACGTTTGATTTTACGAAATAAACTTACGAGGTACCTCGAACAGAATAGAAAATGAGACTTTGGACAGTACGGACTTTTTATTCAAATATGACATATAAAGTCACTTCGCAAAAACAGAGGTGATATAATTACGTCGGGTTCGATTGCAGGGCCGCTGGATTTGAACCCGGCACCTTTACCTTACAGTGATGAGCGCGGGGTCAACGCCTAAAACCGTTGCGGCCACCGACGCCCCTGACACCTATTCACGAAACTCCTTGTATAAATGGGAATTGACGAAACAGAAACAACTCTCCAGTGATGATGGCGAAAAGCCGAAACTCACCGAAAATAAACATGAAATCTGTCGAAAACCGTAGAGAATCAGACTTTGGACAATATGGACTTTTTAGTCCAATTTGACCTCCAGGATAACGTTATAAAATTTTGACGTCTGTTCAAAGAACAGCCCGGTACAAAAGAGACTTGTCTAAACAGAAACAACCCTCCACTGATGATGGCGAAAAGTCGAAACTCGCCCAAAATAAAATCTGTCGAATACAATACAGAATCTTACTTTGGATAATATAGACTTTTTAGTCGAATTTGACGAGTGGGATAATCAACTGAAGTACCGACGTCTGTTCACGGGATACCCTATTTATTTTTTAATTAATTTTAATAGTACATTTCTACATTAGATTTTGTCAGCTTATGGAGCAAATTAAATGGTAAGATTATTGGAATTTTAGAATTAATTAGTCATTATGGAGAACGTTTACCTTAAAAAATGCTATGTTAAAAACAAATTAATTCTCTTACATAAACTTTTTTTTTCTTTTTATTTATATGTGGGAGTGTTATATCCTCACCAATTTTCTAATCTAAAAGCAGATATAATATAAGTCAAAAAGAACGTCTTTTTTTACACCGTAATTCGTGAGTGGATAACATCTGCTAAATATGATTATATTTTGACACGCAATCAGCGGGAGGGATATATTTATAGCTAATGGAGTTTTTTAGCTGTCTCCTTTTTCGTACTTGCAAATCAATAGATATCCTTTCATGTCATGCCCTTATTCGTATATAATAAGAACCGTTCGGATCTCTTATTGAATGTGTACGCCAAATGTAAAATTTTGCAATAAAGGTTACTAAAAATAATGCGCTTCATAAATAAAAAAATACCGAATTGGCAGGATATTTTGTGTAACCAATCGTTACTGATTAACCATCAGCCTCCTAACAATGGTCGAGTGAATTTCGTGTCCTTTGCGCGTGACCGTGGAAGAGACGGTGAGAGCGGGAAACCCAAAACGATTTTCGCCCAAATAAGAACAATCGCGTCAAGATTTATACGTGTAGGGAGATGGAGAAAGAAGATAACAAGCTAACAGCAGATCTAAACCGGTCCCACAGAATCAGGAAGGGCGCGAAGCCTAGGAAATGGCTCATTACTACGTTGGACCGGTCACGTTTAGATAATCAACCTCTCTCTCTCACCTAGGTGAGCCCTGGAAAAAAATATTACAAATTATGGTAAAACTCGCTCTATTTGTTTTGATTTCGAACGGGCCAAAGAGACTAAGATTCGAAAAGGTCATGTGGTTCGAAAGTCTTAAACGAACGGCGTTTACTCTGCCTGCGTGAGTGGTGTTAAAACATGACAACGTCGAACAACACCCAAAGTACGCGAACAGTACTATAAAATTTCAAACTGCCCGCAGAAAAGGAGCAATTGCCGAAACGATCATGTAAAAGATTCATTCTTGGTGGAACGTCTTAGGCTGGCAAAAGAATCAGCCGAGAAAGGATTATTTGTGACAATTACATAAATTTTTGTTAGTAAATATGCAGTGCAATATGTAAGAAACTCATTTTATTTATAACATAACATAATGTTTATTTGGATAAAATCAAGTATAGGGGAAATTTTTTTAAATTTTTGGATCCGGGCCAGCATAAACATTAATTAATTCGGGAGATCGTGAGAAGCGGTCTGGTGTGACGTACGTTTTAGAAAAAAACATTTTCTTGACAGTGCCAACGTGGTGTTTTGTTTTTCGTGTAGATGAGTCATTCTTGTCTGTCGTCTTGAGAATGCCCACAACAGACAAGAATGACACATCTACACGGATAACAGACACTTTGATCCCTGAAGATGATCACAATAAAGATGGAAACGTTAGCACGACAAAGAAAATATTTTTATAAAACGTACGTCTCACCAGAGCGCATCTCACGATCTACGAATAATTATTAACTAACGGTCACTAAACACCAAGTATAAGCATTAATAATTATTTTTCAACGACCATTGAATAGAGAGAAGATCAAAAAGTTTGTCAAGATCCCGCAAAACACTTTATACCAAACACATAGCACGCTGATTCATGGCCATTGACTGGAATCCTTCATAACAGGTGTCTTTCTTTGTGATTTCAGCTTCTACTCGCGAGATATCGCAGGCAATGCAAATGGGAAAAAGTCCTTATTTATGATTTGCAAGGGTGTCTAACTCAATTTATTAAGGTTTCTATATAAAATCGTTTACACTTCAGGGGATATCACTATATCCACTCAGATCTAATGTATAAATTTAAACGTCTGGTATTTTACCTTGGTATACTTTTAGGGTATCTAGGGCACCGTTTTCCGCGTCTCATGGAGTCTACAATTTTCGAAAAGAATCAACGAAACGAAGTTATTTTTCTACTAACTGTTCTAAATAATACGTACTAGCGCTCTGGTTGTTTCAATGATTTTCTCACTGGCAAATGTAATCAACTACATTGTTGTGTAGTGATAATCATGAAATTTTCCAAGTTGGAGGTTTTAAAATGAATTGATTTTAATGATATTTACCAATACCCGTCATTGATTCTCTGTCAAACTTGATCACAAAAATTAGGATTATTTGATAAAATCTATCATAATTCAATTTAACTTTACCAAGGGGATTGTAGATGCTGTGAAAAACGAATTTTTTCAAACTCTTTTTCGGCTCCAAAAACAATTAAATTGGAATGGAACCAAACAATTCGAGCACACAACCATAACTAACAAAATCAGACACCCATAACTAGAATAGGGACTGACTACATGATCCCGGAAACAATCTTCACGACCTCCTACAAAATCTCAACAGACTACAAAGGAGAGGAAGACAGGATCGGATACAATGATATGGTATACGGATGGCTCCAAAACAAATGAAGGAACCGGATCAGGTGTTTTCTGCACAAGACCAAAATATGAGCAATCAAACTCACTAGGGAAGTACACCTCGGACTTTCAAGCAGAAATACATGCTATCAATGCTTGTGCCCTGGAAAATCTTAAAAGAGGTTTACACTGACAAAAAATCCTAATAAGATCAAACAGCCAAGCAGCTATTAAAGCACTGGCATGTACAAGAATCACATCAAAATTAGTCTGTGAATGCATCCAAAATCTCCAAAACCTGGGAAAACACAACAAGGTAACGGTATCCTGGGTGCCAGGGCACAGGGGAATTTTGGGTAATGAAGAAGCAGACAGACTGGCCAGAGGAGGATCCGCAAGACCATACATAGGCCCCGAGCCTATCCTTGGGATATCCAAAACAAACGTAGAATCCTCCATCGCAGAATGGATCCAAATAAAACAAAGAGAAAAATGGATAAACTCTAGCAGTGCTAGACACAGTAAACTCATGATAAAACAACCCTCATCAAAACTGGCAAAAACACTGATACAACTGGAGAGGGCAAATCTCAGGAGAGTGGTAGGGCTACTAACCGGCCACTGGCATCTGAGAAAACATCTCCAGAAAACAGGTCCAGAAAAATATATTTTCGTGAATAACATTACTAATTAAGTGTAGAGATTAGTGACCGTTAATAGATAATTATTCAGATATCGTGATATGCGATCTGGTGTGATGTAGGTATCAGAAAAAATTTTTCTTTATCTTGCCGACGTTTCGATCTTTTATTGAAGCCATCTTCAGGGCTCAAAGTGTAGACGGGGCACTCTAAACACGACATACAAGAATGGCACAATTACACCCAATACAAACACTTTGGGCTCTGAAGATGATCTCAATAAAACGTCGAAACGTCGGCACGATAAAGAAAATGTTTTTCTGATACCTACCTCACACCAGACCGCATCTCACGATATCTGAATAATTACTAATTAAATCACTAAAAAGAAAAACAGTTCATTACTGCTATAAGCCGAGTAAAAACTTGTCATAATTTTGCTTTAAGCGTTGCAAATTGTTTCGTAAATCTAAGCGTTAGTTAACTTAACCTTCGATTACAAATGCTATCATCCATGCTTGACCGATGGTAAGCATTCTGACGAACCGTCAAGAAAGTATTTGATGATGCTGACTTTTTTTTTTTTTTTTTTTTTTTCCAACGGCAAATACATAATATTAGAAAGTCATTCCTTCATAACTTGGTCAAGGCCTAAAATCTATCGACTTTATTAATAGGTCCATGTCTAAGGTGATATCATTATAATGTAAACGAGTCTTTTTTTTTACCAGCGCTTTTCTTCCTTAAACCTAAAGACTAAAAACTTTCGATCTGAACAATAATAGTAGCACCACTTGGAGGGCAACGGTGACAATTTTATAAAACAAAGCGAGCCGTTATTTCCAATTCTTGAGGTTGAAATCGTAGAGAGGTGAAGAATGAATGGATATAAATACAGCAGAATACAATTTCACGTTTCACAAAACTTTCACACAAAACCAATAGGACATCCCAAGAGAATAGAATTGGGGCGTCGGCGGCCGCAACGGTTTGACTGTTGACACAGCGCTCATCAATGTAAGGTAAAAGTCCCAGGTTCAAATCCAGCGGCCATGCATTCGAACTTGACATACTTACAAATGGGATTTTTTTTGAAAAACCCATCGGCACCCCGAGGTTTATATAACCTCTGCTGTTGCGAACCCTTGCAAAAAGATTTTTTTAAAAAGTCGGTATTTGTTTGAGCATATCATAACCAAAGATTGAATTTGGCACGTATCTTCTGGAACTACGAAACTACTGAATTCACTATTCAGTGGGTTCGGCCTCTTATTCCTCATTATCTTACCTTGATATTGTCTAATTTTTACTCTTTTAAAAACATTTTCTTTATCGTGCCAACGTTTCGATCTTTATTCAGATCATCATCTGCGCATCTTGAAGACAAGAACGACACATCTATACGGCAAGCACCCCTGAAGATGATGACAATAAAGACTGAACGTGGCACGATAAAGAAAATGTTTTTATGAAACCTACATCACACTAGACCAACGTTTCGATTTTTTTTTTCTTTCAATTAATTATTATTTTGATGTAAGGTCACGGTTAAGATGGAAAAAACTAGTGTCACGAGCGGGATTCAAACCCACGACCTTCGGCTTAACCAAGTCCTTACGTAAAAAGAATAATTATTCGAAATAATTAAACACCGGCACCCTGAGGATTTATATGGCATCTGCTGTTGCGAACCCTCGTAAAAAAATACGTGGTTCAAAATTTATAATCACTTCTTAAATCGTACTCCCCCTGCCTCATTTATCCAAGCCCTGAAGATGACAAGCAGAAAGATCGAAACATCGGAAAAAATTTTTCAAAAAGGTGTTTTTTTTAAACTACCTCATTGACTGCTCCTCAAGACAAATTATGAAAAACCGGTCCCTAAGATACACACATTTATTTTTATACTTATGCAATTTTTAGTTTTAAATGTAATTAATTTTTATTTGGGCCTCTAAAAGCCCAATTTTTTTTTCTTACCGAAATATTTCTTAAAATTCTCCAATGATTTTTAACGTTTTAAAGAAAGGGTTGATTTGAAATTTAAAATAGTTTAATTTGAAATTAATAAGAGTTAATCTGAAAAAACAAGTTGTCTATGTCGATTTGTAAGGCTGTACAGTCCAACGTCACAACAATTCTGTAGATTTGGCATATTTAATCAACGAATCATTCAAATTCTTACGGTGGCTACATAGAAAACCACCTCGTTTACCTGATACAATTGTCTGGGTCATTTTTGCAGTCGGTGTTGCATCGGAATCTTTCCCAAGCGAGCCAACCCATTGGTGGTGTCCTGACTAGGCCGTTGTCCAGGGCCACGGCCGTCCCGATGAGTAACACGAGAAAACGCATATTATTACCTAAAAATAAATAAATAAGTTATTACTGAAAGGGGGCAATTGTACTAAGATTACTTTGTATTTAGTTTAAGAATTTTTAAAAAAAATTGAAATTGCTTATTCGGCCATCGTGAGATGCGGTTTGGCATGACGTAACTTTAAAAAAAAACCTTTTCTTTGTCGTGCCAACGTTTCGATCATTATTGAGATCTTCAAGGCCTGGGATTTACAAAGGTTTAAATTTTAAAAATACATGTAGGATGTGAAAAAAATGAATTTATACAATGCTAAAAAAATTTAGATAAAAAATGATTTTACACAATACTAAAAAATTTGAGGTTAAAAAAATTAATAAAAAAATTAAGAAATTATACAATTTTAAAAAATTTTAGATTCAATTTTCTAGCATTGTATAATTTCACATTTGTTTAAATTAATTAATTTTTTTAACCTAAAATTTTCTAGCATTGTTTAAATTAATTTTTTTAATAATATTTTAATAAAATATTTTCTGGCATTTTATAAATTCATATTTTTAATCTAAAATTTTCTATCATTGTATAAATTTATATTTTTCACATCATCATTTGTAAAATTTAAACAATCAACCCAGGCACTGAAGATGATCTCAATAAAGATCGAAACGTTGGCACCATAGAGAAAATGTTTTTTAAAAACCTACGTCACACCAGACCACATCTCACGATCCCCGATTCATTAACAACTACAGTCACTAAACACCACACAAAGAATTCGCTTTTATACAAATGTAAATAAGTTCAAAATACTTTAAATTTGTCCAGGACCGTTAGCGTCAAGTGAATGTATAAATAATTATTTAAAAAAAACACTGTTCACTGAAGGCGGCGAAAATCGGATCAGCGAAGAACGCAATCATACCAAACGTCTGGGTCAAAGATTTCGTGAAAAAATAAAATAAAAAAAACTTTCTAATTCATAAGAGTATACTCCCCCAAACTCCTAATCACTTTAAAGGTGTGTACCAAAAGGCCAACAGTGAATGGCCAATGTTTGTTAGATAACAACGAAAATTGGGTTATTTCCTTGTACCAAATGTTTCAGTTGTCAGTGTGAGCATGATTTAGAAGCATAGGTCAAGTGTTTACACATAGTAAGATCATCACAGATTACTGATCGTAATCTCAAATCACTTTCTCGATGGAATAATTCGGATAAATCGAGTGATACTATCGTTCGATGTTTGTTCGGTTTCGAATGATATTACCTCGCAACAACAATCGACACAACCTCAACTCAATCTTATCAACGAATCAACTATATTCTAGTGATAATGTGTGAAGTGTAATCAATTCTGATCATTACATTACAACAGAAAGCGTTTTAGAAGTTTTTATTTTATTTCAATCTTATTTTTCTCACTTATAATGGGATAAAATCTAAATATTATTAACAAAACATAACGGAATAGGAATTCAACTATTCAGCACTTTAATAACTTACAATTTGGTTAAAACCCAGATGAGCGATGAATTTTTATGTCTTACTTTGCATAAAGAAAAGTCCCTTGGCCTAAGCTAATCGAGCCCAAAAATTTTTGTATTTTTACAATGAAAATTCGTCTTATGGGTTCAAAAGGTGGCTAGAATGAATCTGAATTTGTTTTTCTGTCCCCCAAAAATTTCTGAACACAATTTCTGTAAAAAATCAAATATAATTTTTATTTATTAAATACATTATATTTCGTGGTCCGATGGTCAAAATAACTTTTTTAAATTAACAAATCTTTTTATGTGAGGTATTAGTTGAAATAAAATGTCATGATCGGGATTCGAACCCACGACTTCAGCTAGATACGCCGCTGCTCTAACCACTTGAGCCAGCGTGACTTCGATCCACTCAGACACCAACCTCCCATCACAACCTAAATTTTAATTTTTATTATCAAATATTTGACATAAAATTTATTTATGACATAAAATCTAAACATTATTGATGTAGACGAACAAGCGAGGGTTTCAGCTTGGTTGTAATAACATTGAATTTAATTAACAGTGGAATTATTAATTTTAAAACGCAACACCGGACATTGAAGAAGGAAAACGCCTTTGGCTGTGCTAACAGAAAATATTATCTATTTTTTTCAGTGAAAATTTACTTTTTTATTTAAAAATATTTTTATCCTACTTTACTGAAAACGTTTATTTTAAATTTTTGAATTTATTTTATTTCAATTAATACAAGCTTGAATATTAGTTGTTAATATTCCAAAAAAATAATCGACTATAAGAATGTTGAAATCCGTAAACATGAAGGCAGAACACTGTATTAAATAAGGTAAATTATTATAAATAATCATTTTCTCGGCTCCTAGACCAGATTGGTAATGACTCTCGCATGCATGTCTAAAATTTTTTGATCTAGTCTTGCGAAAATAGTTTCATTAAAAAAGGTTATCCCACGTCAGTTGTAGGCGAATTATACTGCAGCATTTTATAGGTGATTTTCTTAACTATAATGGATGTATTTATTAACGTGAGTGTTGAGTGTGTGTGGATGTGATGCGGCGGAATATAGAGTACCCGACAGACGCACCAAACTAGGTGAGGGTTTTGAGTCTTGAATAAATGTATTTATTAGCGTGAGTTTTGAGTATGTGCGGATGTGATGCGGCGGATTATAGAGTACCCGACAGACGCACCTAACTAGGTTAGGATTTTTCTTCGAGCGTGTTGTGTCTTGAATAAATGTATTTATTAGCGCGAGTGTTGAGTATGTGTGGATGTGATGCGGCGGAATATAGAGTACCCAACAGACGCACCAAACTAGGTGAGTGTGTTGTGTCTTGCATAAATGTATTTATTAGCGTGAGTGTTGAGTATGTGTGGATGTGATGCGGCGGATTATAGAGTACCCGACAGACGCACCTAACTAGGTTAGGATTTTTCTTCGAGTGTGTTGTGTCTTGAATAAATGTATTTATTAGCGTGAGTGTTGAGTATGTGTGGATGTGATGTGGCGGAATATAGAGTACCCAACAGACCCACTGAACGAGGTTAACCTTTTGGTTAGGTGTTTTTAGAATCAAAGGAAGGAGGCAGAGGCGTGATATTTGCTCCCAATTTACGCTGTATGTACGGTATTAGAATTATAACCAGTATGATTTTTTTAAATTACCCTTAATGAGGGTGTGCCTACAGCGTAACATCCAGTACCCTGAACCCGCCAAACTAAGGTTAGGCTAAATTTGAATGCTTAGGTACACATCAGTTTTAGAGCCTTTTCACCATATGTGAAGGGATAAAATATGAGTAGGAATCAAGTCCCAGACGTTCCATCGTAGTGATCATTCCATAATACCCTATGGTTGTCTCTCGTAATACGATTAAGTCGGGCTAGCTTAAAACCGCTTTGCATTTTTATTACCGTGGGGCTGCATTCTGCATTGAAAGATCATCCCACATTCCCCCTGAGGAATATACATCCAAATGGCAACAGTTCTGCTTATAAGAGAACTAGAGAAAGCAGGTTGCCCACGAGTATCGCCTTCGTATTTGGCGGATTTGAAATCATTTCACTTTGGATTATATAATACGCGGTTCTGGGCGCCCAGTGGGCTTTATCTGGTCCGACTATGCCAATGTTAAAAAAAAAATCATTCCATGTTAAAATATTCAATTTTGTAGGTGACCCGGCAAAACACAAAATTATTTCGACAGGTATGACGCATAGCCAAAAATAATAATAAAAATAAAAATATTTTATGTGCGTTACATGCTTGGTTCATAGTATAGATTTTTACTGTTATATGCACCCTTTTAATTTAATTTCAGCATTTGTTTAAATTCTAATTAACCCTTTCCTTAAATCTTTAAACAACCTGGCAATGTTATGAAATCTAAGCATGTGAAGTAGGTAAAATTCCTGCGTATTCGCAATTTTTCTAATATAAAATAATTGGGGTCTTAGAAAGATCATATGAAAACTATTTACAGTTAAAAATAGAAGATTCTTTTTGAGGCAAAGTGATATAATTTTTCAAGCAGTTTCAAAAATCATACATTCTAAATCATTTATAGCCTTTTTTCGTCAAATCAATTTTTTTTTTCAAATTAACTGATTTTAACTTCAAATTAACCCTTTCTTAAAATAAAAGTAAAACTTGTGAGATGAAATATTAGCATGTAAAATAAATCAGTTCTTGTATGTAAGCGATGTTTTTATTACATAAAAAATAATCTCAGAAGACCAAATGAAAATTAATTAATTGAAAGGATCTGAAAAGTAAAATATCTCGAATACAATTGAGAATTAGACAATAGAAAATAAAGACTTTTTAGCCCAATTTGACATGTAAAGTAACCTTTTGAAATACTGACGTCTGCTTACCAGACCCCCTATACAGACAGACCCACTGAAGATGATGAATGGCCAAAAGTCTCTGACCGACCAACACAGCGAGGGTAAGCAGAATAGGACGACCAAATTACCAATTGGAAGTTAGTATTAAAAGTCAATTATTTAAAATAAGAATTTAGAAAAATTTTTTTGTAGTTCTTGGTGGTATTGTACGCATTATAGAAGGCTTTAAAGGGTCATGGATGAAGGGTGGAGGACTATAGTTTGCAGATTATTAGGTCTGTATCGCTAATAGAGTATTTCAAAGAATTTTTCACTTTATAAATCAGTAAAACAGTCATCCTATTGACTCTCGTAAAAATATTTTACGTTCAGGCGGTGAAAACAAAACTTTCCCTTAAATGAAACGATTCTTTCGTCGAGCTTCATCAACGCTTCGAGTATACCTGCTGTAAAGTTTGTCCAAAATCATAGTCTAATTTTACACTGCATTTAACGCCTGAATAAAATGATATGCTATTATGTTTTTCAGCCGGGATTAAATTTTTGTACGGTTTGAATTATTTAGTTTGCATCGGCCTGGACACAGGCAAAGGATTAAAGCGTCTTTTAGCGTAATCATGGTTGTCTCTTTTCCAAGATAATGGAAATCCGACATTCAAAGGGAACTTTTCTCCTGGGTCATTACAAGGAAGCGAAACCCTGATTGTATACACGCAACCTTTGATCTATTGTGCTATCGCCTCTTGTTCACGAACCGTCCATTAATTCCATTCTTAACTTTTGATCGGTGCTGTTATGCCCAGGGAAAAACGTCACCGGACACCGGATTTCTCACGATGACGGTTTATAAAATCCCAAGGAAAAAAGAGCCTCTTTTCTAAAATGTTGAAGGAGTACGACGGAGTCGCCGAGGCACAGGGCACACAGGGGACAGACAACTGGGCCAATGTGACATAGTGTCCTTCACCCGATTGTGACTAATCCACTTTTTGTATTACTTGTGCAACAAAGGCTGGGCTCAGTTTAATCTCCTTACTTTCTTCAATCCAGTACAAAAAGGAAAACTGTTTTCAACTAAGCCAGATATAGATTTGAGTTTATAAAGTGGTCTTAATGTAAACCGAGTATTTTCTAAGTAGCTGGAGCTTATAAATATTGAAATATAGAAAGTGTAAAATTAAACCTCCTTGTAATTAATCTTTGAAGGTATGTATATATACTTAGAACTTATTAGTAGGGGAAAGGTTTCTGTAAAAGCCGTATATGACAATATTTACAAATCAAGAAAATCTTACTTAAATTTTATACAAGAACATTGAACATTCGTACAAGTTTATAGCATTTTTCAGTCAAATCAAACCATGTTTTTAACTAAATGAAAATTTTTTTCGTTTAAATGAAACCTTTTTTCAACCAAACAAAACTTTAACCAAAAAAATTTTTTGAACCAATCGAAAGTTTTTCAATCAAATAAAACTTTTTCATTCAAACGAAACTTTTTCAAATCAAATGAAACCTTTTTTTAACTAAATGAAACTTTTTTCAATTAAATGAAACCTTTTTCGATCAAATGAAACATTTTTTTTTCAATCAAATGAAATCTTTTCCCAAGCAAATGAAACCTTTATTTCAACCGAATGAAACCTTTTTTCAACCAAACGAAACTTTTTTCAACTAAACGAAACTTTTTTTAATCAAATAAAACTTGTTTTAACTAAATGAAACCTTTTTTCAACCAAACGAAACTTTTTTTTTCGATTAAACGAAACCATTTTTCAAGCAAATGAAAACTTTATTTCAACCGAATGAAACTTTTTTCGATCAAATGAAACCTTTTTTCAACTAACGAAATTTTTTTTTAACCAAATGAACTTTTTCAACCAAATGAAACTTTTTTCAATCAAATGAAACTTTTTTCAACTAAACGAAACTTTTTTTTTTCAATCAAATAAAACTTGTTTTAACCAAATGAAACCTTTTTTCAACCAAACGAAACTTTTCTTTCGATTAAACGAAACCATTTTTCAATCAAACGAAACTTTTTCAAATCAAATGAAACCTTTTTTTAATTAAATGAAACTTTTTTCGATCAAATGAAACATTTTTTTCAATCAAATGAAATCTTTTTCCAAGCAAATGAAACCTTTATTTCAACCGAATGAAACCTTTTTTCAACTAACGAAACTTTTTTAACCAAATGAAATTTTTTAATCAAACGAAACTTTTTTCAATCAAATAAAACTTGTTTTAACCAAATGAAACCTTTTTTCAACCAAACGAAACTTTTCTTTCGATTAAA
>CM077101.1:31029371-31061217 GCA_039619505.1 Cimex hemipterus
CAAATGAAACCTTTTTTCAACCAAACGAAACTTTTCTTTCGATTAAACGAAACCATTTTTCAAGCAAATGAAAACTTTTTTCAAGCCAATGAAACCTAAAACCTGATGATAAAAATTATGTAGAGGAATAAATAAATGACATTATAGTACTAACAATAATTTTTATGATGATTGAATATAATATTACAATAATTGAACCGTAAGGCTTAGGTACAAGAACGTATTTTTATGAAAAAAAGGTTTTGTTTGATTGAAAAAAGTTTCATTTGATTGAAAATAGGTTTCATTTGATTGAAAAATTCTATATATTCAAATTGTTTTTTAAATTTTGTTTGCTCTGGGTGACTGTAATATAAAAATGAATCTCCTAGAAGTTTCAACGCTTTTGACGTTGGTGTAATCAAATTTATATTAGGATTAGAATTTCTCAGACGACAGGGGCTTTATGGAATAATATTGCGACTGGTTGAACTAACCTGAAAAATGAAATATCTATAATACTATTGAGAATCAGACTTTGGACAACGGAATTTTTTAATCCAACTCGGCATGAAGGATGGCCTCCTGGAGTACTGGCGTCTGTTCTCAGGACACCCTGCATATTCGTTGTGATATGTGATCGTCGTATATGAAAAACTATGTCTGGGGGGTTTTGTATTTTTTGTAGGTGTAAATGTACGAATCGCTGTTTTCATGTACATTTTCATAATGAATGCTTTGTGTCTAGTTTTCGTCCTTTTTCTACGTAATTGTTCAATTTTAACCTTTGAGTTTTGAAGGGTCTTTGGTGGTTTTGTGTGAGGTTAGTGGAGTGGTTTGATTTTCTGTCCTCGTACCTAATTCTTGTATGACCTTATATGTTCATTGATTCTTTATTCTCTTTTCTGCCCCTTCGAGGTGTTTTTCTCCGCATTTGTATGTTATTTCATACATTCCTAGAGAATTGTCAACATTTTCTCTCAGAGTTTTCTAGATCCGTTTCTACATATGTGAATGGCCCAATATATGTTTTTGAGGTATCGTGATGTTTTCGAGTACGTCCATGTTCAATTTATGTCATCTGCTTTTTACTGTTTCTAGTTCGATCAAATATCTCGATCTAATTTGTTTCGTTCGTTATGATCTCGATGTACAATAGGAAAATGGGAATTTAATTAACGAGAAAAATAAACGGTCGACCTGACTTCGTACTTAGCTTTCTTGCAAAATTGCTTCGCACCTTCTTCTTTCATACACGTGACAATATAGCTCTGCCAAAATGAGGTGTCTCTGAAGTGCACAATGGCCTGTAACGATGTCAATGACTAATCTGGCATTTACCATTGAAGAAATAGAGCATAGCCAACGCGCTTCTTCAAGTTGGGCACTTTAATGAAACGTCTACGGGTCGCTGGAAGCAATCCTCTCTCTCTTTTACGACAAGCGCTTCATCGATTTTTCATAACGCCAAACAGATGCAAAATGCAGTTTGACATCTATAAAATCTAACGGTGTCTCGGAAAAGAATTTAGAAGACGGATTTTTGAATTTGAATTTTTTATTTGGCTATCGGTTTCATGTCATGTTTTTATTCTGGTATCCTCTTTCTGTTATTTTCCTTACGTGACCAACATTCAATATTATTTATTGATAATAACTGGAAAGTGTCAATAATAATTGCCTGGGAGAAAGAGTAACTAATGTTTATTTATCTAAGTAAGCCGCTGGCTTTCAATTGAACAATGCATAATTTAAATAATGAACTTGTGTCTGCACAATGGCTCATCCATATTCATAATTATTTTAAAGTTTAACAAATTTCAATATTTTCATACCGGAGAAAACAATCCTTTTTTAAAATCGTTATTTTATTTTCTGTAAATATGTATACAATATTTAAACATATTACACTAAACCTATACATTAAATGTTGTCCGTTTTAATTTAAACTTTTCCTTTTATTATTCATCTTTTTCCATTTTAATTTAAATTTTTTCATTTACTATTAACTATTTCTATTTTCATTTCGACTTCTCCATTTATTATTTAACTATTCAGATATCGTGAGATGCGGCCTGGTGTGACCGACCATCTCACGATATCGGGATAATTATCTATTAACGATCACTAATCTTCACAAATTATTATTTAACTTTTTTTATTTTAATTTTGAAATAACAAAAATGAATCTCATTGCGCTTTCAATAATTAACTAGAAATCGTGAGATGCGGTCTGGTGTGATGAAGGTTTCAGAAAAACATTTTCTTTATCGTGCCGACGTTTCGATCTTTATTGAGATCATCTTCAGGGCTCTGTGTACCTGTGCCGTTCATGCGTGTCGTGTTGAGAGGGCCACACGCAAGAATAGCACAATTACACAGAAAACAAACACTTTGAGCCCTGAAGATGATCTCAATAAAGATCGAAACGTCGGCACGATAAAGAAAAGGTTTTTCTGAAACCTTCATCATAGCAGACCGCATCTTACGATAACTGAATAATTATCGATTAATCGTCATTAATTACCACATACACAGCTTTTTCAATGTTGGTTGCAAATAATGCAAATAAGGACTTTTTCCCATTTGCATTGCCTGCGATATCGCACTAGTGGAAGCTGAAATCGCAAAGAAAGACGCCTGTTATGAAGGATTCCAGTCAATGGCCATGAATCACCGTGCTATGTGTTTGGTATAAAGTGTTTTGCGGGATCTTGACAAACTTTTTGATCTTTTCTCTATACAATGGTCGTTGAAAAATAATTATTAATGCTTATACTTGGTGTTTAGTGACCGTTAGTTAATAATTATTCGGAGATCGTGAGATGCGCTCTGGTGAGACGTACGTTTTATAAAAATATTTTTTTTATCGTGCCTCGTTTCGACCTTTACTGAGATCATCTTCAGGGATGAAAGTGTTTGTTTTACGTGCAGATTTGTCATTCTTGTCTATAGTAGCACACTCAACACGACAGACAAGAATGACACATCACACACATTACACGGAAAACAAACACTTTGAGCCCTGAAGATGTTCTCAATAAAGATCGAAACGTAGCACGATAAAGGAATTTTTTTCTAAAACCTACGTCACACCAGACCGCATCAAACTTAGCGAATAATCATTGGCTAACGCTTACTAAACTATACACATAAAATTTTCAGTTGGATTAACATTTTATGAAATGCAAAATACGGAGAAAAGATGTGATAGGTTGAACTAACTTGACAAGTGAAATATCTCGAATGAAAATGAGAAGCTGGCTTTGACAATAGGGACGCTTTAATTTGACATGTAAAGCCACCTCCTGAAGTATTGACATCTATTCCCGGAAAACCATGTATAAAAGGGACTTGACTAAACAGAACTATCCCACCAATGATGCTATTGAAAAGTCAAAATGAGCTGGTTTGCAATACTGAGGCAGCATTTGGCAATGACGGGACTATCGTCGATCTCCAAAGAAATTAGAAACTGTCAAAAACTTAATCTGTAGACATATTAAATATCCTTTCGTAATTTCTGTACAGTTGTACAGATTGTTATGTTTTTTCAATGTGTAATTAATATAGGCCATGATGATTTTAAAACATATCGAAACCTTGGCAGAAACAACTGAATTTGCTTTTTCAATACCGTGATCCAGAGTGTTCAGAAAATAAACTAAATCAGCAAAGAGAGGCGGACGCAATACCAGCAAACGCAAATATTATACAGGGCATATACTTACGTGATAATGTATATAGGGTGAATTTTACTTCCGTCCCTCGTATTTTTTTTATTGGGGTGTTTCTGGGAAAAATCCCGAGACACGTGAATATCCATTTTTTTGTCTAGTTTCTTGTAAACCGTTAAGTTCTCATCTAACCCTCCATGAAAGTGGGATGCAAATCGTTTTCTAGTTTAGAGAAACCATGCTCAAGTTATTCGCAAAACAACTTTTGACAAACACTGTTTTTCGGATGAAGTAAATCTTCGCGAACCTCTTCAACCAATCATCAATTTATTTATTAATCATTTTAAATTATAATAAATTACTTGCTCGTTGTACATAAAGAAAAATCTCGGAACGATTTCTTTAAATAATATCGTTTAACAGTACGCTCATGGACTTATTAAAGCGCGATTCATCCGAGCGCAAAATTGTTTCATTTCCTTATGGACTGTCCTGATCTATCCCGTCAAAATTTCCATTCCTGGAAACACCAAACAGCATTTTACTTCATCCAAAAAATCCTTTGACGCCAATTATATTATTATAGACACCATGCTACCGTAGATTAACGTGTCAATGCTGTACACGAGGAACTGTAAATTTATCATTTGCCTCTCTTTGGACAAGCTGATGTTTTTTTTTTCTTTAGTTATTGTGATTAAATAATTATTTTCTGAAAATCAAGAATAACTGAAACAAAGTTTTGAATGGTAATCCCCCTTAATATCTAAAGGTAATTGAATGCCAAATAAAACCTGCAGTTTTGATACAGATTATTACCAAAATCATGCCTATCTCTTTAATTCCAAATGGCGCCTCTATTTTGTGGAACAGTATTCAGAAATATTTTTTGCTTATAATTTTAAAAACGGTTACCGTAAACTAAAATTTCTTTTTTTTAAGGAGAAAAACTACCGTTACAGTTATGCCCGGTTTTTGTCGTGATCATCAGCCATGAAAATTATTTTGACAGATATGACGGATAGCGAAAAATTAAAATGTTTTATGAGATTATGGTATATTAGGCGCTTGGTTCATAGTAAATCTTTACTGTCATATTCACCCTTTTCAACTTCAAATAACTATTTTTTTTATTTTAACATTTGTTTGAATTCAAATTGACCCTTTTTTTAAATCATTGATAATCAACTTGGGAATGCTATGAAATCTAAGCATGTTTCCTGTATGTTCGCAATTTTTTTAATATAAAATAATTGGGCTCTTAGAAGACAATATGAAAACTATTTACAATTAAACGTAGAAGATTCTTTTTGAGGCAAAGTGATATAATTTTTTCATCATTTTCAAAGATCAAACTTTCTAATCATTGATAGCCATTTTTTGCCAAATTATCTTTTTTTTACCATTAAATCAGTCTTTTTTATTTTAAATTAACTGATTTTAATATATTAAATTAAAACTTTTTCATTTCAAGTTCACTTTTTTTATGTTTTTTATTATTTTTTTTATTATTAATTGGCCTCATGAACTAAGCATATCTAGCCAGACTGCTGTATATATTTATCCCGTTATTCGTATTTTGGGGTAAGGGTATCGTGAAAAAAGGGCCAGAGGCGACGGCGGGAATCGAACCCGCGACCGCGGGGTCTACTAGCCGAGAGTCTCTCACGCTACCCACTCGGCTACCGCGGCCCCCTACTCTTATTTATTACAACATATCACTTTCTTAAAACAAAACTAAAACTTAGGAGATGGTATAAAATACCAGCATGAATTATTTCTTGTATGTTTGAGATGTTTTTATTACATGTAAAATAAATGAGCTCTTAAAAGGTCATAAAAAACTAATTAAAATTAAAATTTAAAATCATACCCATCTCTTTAATTTCAAATGGCGCCTCATATTTTGTGGAACAGTATTCGGAAATATTTTTTGCTTATAATTTTAAAAACGGTTACTGTAAACTAAAACTTCTTTTTTTTAAGGAGAAAAACTACCGTTACAGTTATGTCCGGTTTTTGTCGTGATCATCAGCCATGAAAATTAGTCTGAAATGGCTTTATTATAAAAGAACGTTCAGTGGGCCGGAAAAGTCGTGATTCCTACGGACTGGAAGTCGACATCTGCCGGAGCGTGGTAACGAAACTAGGTCTTCGTGGGTCTGTTTTCGATGGAAAAAAAAACCTTTCGCCTTTCTAAAAATAGTATTTAAAATGTTTTGACGTTATTTTGTAATAAAGGATTTTGAAAGCTTAGGACACGAAGTAAAATATACACCTAGTTGTGGGAAAACACGAATATGAAGTTTCTTTTTCAGAGTGGAATAACTAGTTACAAACGCCTCTCCTCTCTTTTATAGGTCCAAAATAGGATTGAAGGAAAGATCAGTTGGGTATAATGAAGCATAATAAATCGTCGGGTTTAAGGGATTGAGTCATTTTTCGCGGCAAACGCGCCTAAAACGAATAAATGCAGTTGTGATGAAATCGCAGCATTTCGGCCATTTCGATGTTTAGAAAAGCAAAGCATTGCACCGGCGACATTTAAAAATAGTCAGACATTTGGTCCTAATAAATATAATATAAAAAAAAACTGGAATTTACTTTTTATTTTTATTTTTTACCAAACTTATTCTATTGCTAACTTTTAAATTATTTTATTTCAGAGTATGCTTACTTTTATAAATCTCAATTAATTATACACAATTTTTCAAGGAAAAATTTGTGTGACAGGTCAATTGGAATAAAACGGTGAGGCGAAATGAGAAGTTTGTGGCCTGGTCGATCGAAGTCATGATGGCTCAAAGTGATAGAGCAGCGGCGTATTTAGCTCAAAGTCGTAGGTTCGAATCCCGTCTGTGACACAAAGTTTTCGTTTCGAAAAAATTGAGTATTTATTCTATTGCTACATAGATTTTGAACCAATTTTATGCGAAAAATATCAACGAAATTAAATCGACGAATTGCTATTTTTGTCTTTATAACATCGGCAATTCGCAAGTAAAACAGAGATCCATAAAATAAATAAATCGTTCTTTCTTTGTTCTTTAATTGTAAGCGTTATTTGCTGATCCGAAGGTAGATCGATATTATTTGTTACAAAACAAGAGGAAAGTGGATTTTTAAGTGTTCCGCCTTGAGGCCAAACACCAAACCTCCAAGGAAACTAAAGAAGGAATAAAAATTATTTCCTTCCCTGTGCTTTTTTTTAAAAGGATTACTTAATTTCAGAACTTATTTTTGTACAATGAAAAGTTAAAGTCTAGGAAAAAACAATAAAAAAAATCAATCCTGAAAAAACTGTACTTTTTATTTATGAATCCAACTTTTATTTAAATTAACCATCTAAATATAAGTGTAGGAAATGAGGAATCGAAAATAAATTTCATAGGCAACATTGGGATTTGAACCCAGGACTGTGCGTTGAATTTGAATGAAACGATTTGAAAGAAATACAGATATAACAAGCGATAGATTTGAATTTTAGATTTAATTAATAAATGCACACATGTGTTGAGTTGCGCCAGTCCACCGACAATTCTCAGCCTAAATGACCGGCAGGTCTCGACAGTGCTGGGGTCAAATCTCGGCCTTATACGTTCAACAAACCTATATATGCCAATTGGATCAGCCTTCCCAGATGCAAACCCATTTGCACTCTCGCTCACTACTTTATACATTCTTTCTTATTTATTTATGGGGTGATATCAATCACCCAATTGGTGGTTACACCTAATATAACGAACCTAATTGAGGGCCGATGGGTGCTCAACATTCCGCCATTGGCCTCTCACAGTACACATTCACGCTAATAAATACATTTACTTTCATCATAGGTTAGGGGCCCAAAACTATAAACTATAAGACAACCCTGTTTCCTCCGAAAACATGGGTCCCAGATAAGCGCACTGTATGGAGCTAAGGAATGGCACCCCTCAATCAGGAGAGACACATCGAACAACCCTTCTCTGCCTGCTGGATACCCGAGCACATAAGTAAACCCCCCCCCTACCATGTAACCTCGCATTGCCTATCCTTAATCGGATGAGGATGACCCTTCTTCTACAAGTCAGATCCTCCGAGAGCCACATATCGACAATGGTGTTTTTACACGAGAGCTTCTCTGCCGTTCCAGCCCACGACGTTGCCACTTTTAATCTTGTTTTTGTTGAATTTTTACCGCCAAAGGTCCAATCTAGGTGGTTAAGTCCGGAGGTTGGCATATCCTGAGCTTAGCCGCCTTTTCGCTATGGGTACACTAACCACCGGTTTGCAGAGACGATAAAATAATTCTTAAACACTTGTAATTATTTTTTTTGCCCACTGGCGTTTAAATTACCAAGAAAAACTTGGGCTTATTTTTTAATTCAAGAAGAACAAAACACATCAAACACCATCTATAGTTAATGAGGTACAAACACGTTTATAAAAGAAAAAACATAAAAAGAAAGAATGATTAAATAATGAGTCCATTTTCTTATTTATTAATGCCATTATTCAATTTGTTGATGGACATTACTTTTTAAGTTTATTTGCTACTACTAATTTTTTGGAATATTTGCGAACATACATGTCCAAGCGAGATTACATGGTATTTCTTCATTTCTATTTTTTTAACGAGGGTTCGCACAGCAGAGGTCATATCAATCCTCGGTGTATCGGTGTTTTTTTTTTTTTTTTAATCCCATTTGTAAGTATGTCGGGTTCGAACCCAGGACAGTTTAGATCGCCGTGTGAACTGTTGCGGCCACTGACTCCCCCAGCACATTCCTACTTTTTTATAATCTATTCTATGTGCGGTCTTTCGTTTGCAATAAATTTAAGAAATGTCTGACAACGATCGCATTGTGTCGTGATCTATATAATTCATACGATTTCCACGTCTACGCCAGTCACATAAGTCAAAATTAAATTTTGCAAGACACTTGTGAGTGAAGTAACCTATTGTTTGCTAATCCGGATGAAACGGGAGGCAAATCGAGATTAATGATAGACGCCAGAAGACAGGCTCGTGTCACTACACTTGCGAACACTTCGCAGGAACAGAAAGAGGACGTTGGTTTCTTTTCGACCTTTGACTTTTTCGCCTCAACGGGTTTACGTATTTACAATGCTAACATTCCTTAACTCCGGCCTCGCAACGAAAGCCGAACTGCCATGATGTGGCCACGTTCGGACTGAGCAAAATCGTGGGTCACTTTCCCTCGTCCACGCTATTTAATGAAAGGCAAAGGTTTAAGTTTGTTTATTCAATGGAGTGCCGTCGATTCCTAAAACGTTATATAACAGATTTTAAACATTCGACTTGTTTAAAGTACAAACCCAACTTTAAATCATTTTCATCTTTCCTTTTCTTGCGGACAAACGCTTTTATTTCTTCAATAAAACAGAGATTTTTTACAGTTAACATTTCGTGTATTTTTATTCATTATTAAATGGCGAATACATGAACATCCAATACTTATCTGCACTGAATTATTTTTGGATTGAGATTACAAACACTGAATATAATTATTTGGAGATTATGAGATGCGGCCTGGTATGACGCAGGTTTAGAAAAACTAAATACCACGCACTAAATATAAATTTTAAATTAATTATTCAGATATCGTGAGATGCGGTCTAGTGTGATGTTGGTTTTGATGATGATGATGTGATCTTCAGGGCTCAAAGTGTAATGTAATTGTGCCATTGTTGAGTATGACAACAAGAAAACCATGCAAGAACGGCACAATTACACAGAAGACAAATACTGTTGAGCCTTGAAGATGATCTCAATAAAGATCGAAACGTTGGCACGATAAAGAAAATGTTTTTCTGAAACCTACATCACACTAGACCGCATCTCACGATATCTGAATAATTAATTTAAAATTTATATTTAGTGCGTGGTATTTAGTTTTTCTAAACCTACGTCGTACCAGAAACCGCATCTCACGATATTTGAATAATTGTCGATTAATGGTCCCTAATCTCTACACATAATTTTTAAAGATCATTTTTGATATAATTGATTATTAAATAATATCTATCATTGATAGTATACTGTATACTGATATTGCATACACTGATATTTACTGTTTCATCCAGAACCACCGAGATGCCTTTTATAATGTTTCTACTGTATTATAGATTTTTTTTCTAATTAACCCCTTTTGAATTCAAATTAACCATTTGTTTAGTATCTCAATTAACACGTTTTAACTTTCAATTAACACTTTTTCATTTCAAATTAACTCTTTATTTAACGCAATCATTTTTTAATAATAATTGAAAGTTATATACAATTAAATATCAAATTAAATGAGTCTTTTATTGTTAACTCGGGATTTTTAATAAATAATTTCAATTTAAATACTGGGCTCTTATATAAAATATGATATGGACAAAAATGACATGACTTTTGAACATAACTGAATGGATGAAAGGAGGGAAAATTCAAATGGTTGGGATGGGAAGTTAGTGCCCGAGGGGATCGAAGTCACGATAGGTCAAGTGGTCGAGTGGCAGCGTATCAAGCCGAAGGTCGTGGGTTCGAATCCCGCTCGTGACACTGACTTTTTTATCTCAACCAAAAACCTTAATTGAAATTAATTGAAAGATATTAATTGGTCAAGAGGGCCACGAAAACTAGTGAATTTAATAAATTACAATTAAAATTTCTTTGGAACGTTTTTGGGTAAAAATCCCCGAGAAACGTGAACTTTTTATTTTTGTTTTTCGACTTTTGAGATTCTAATAAGAGAAAAAGATTTGATTTTTCTAGCGAAATTAGTTAACTAGCTAGTTAAATTAGTTAGCTCAAGGAAACTTCAGTAAATGGGTGGTTGAGGGAGGAACAAAAGTTAAATTTTTGAGATTCTCATGAGTGAAAGAGATTTGATCTCTCTAGTCAAATTAGTTAACTCTAAGTAACGGTAGTCGGGTTGTTGTGGGAGGAGGGGGGAAACAAGAGTTAAATTTTTTATGATTCTCGTGAGCGAACAAAATTTTATCTCTCTAGGAAAATTAGTTAACTAACAGCAAACCAAAAGAACAAAAGCTAAATACGCGGTTGACACTTTTGGGCCAAAGCCCGCGCAGGTGCCCTTTATGCAGAGAAAGGTTGCTCGATGTGTCCCACATAATACAGGGTTCTATACAGAGAGCGTGTAGGCATGTCGCCGGACGTAATAAGAGTTCTCGAGCACGGTAGCGAATTTCAGAGTCCCCAGTCCCGCTTTTTAGGGGAAATGGTTTTTTTTTATTTTATTATATAATTTGTCTTATGTGTTGTATGTCTAAATGTTTTGTCTGAGTACATGTATTTATTAGCGTGAATGGCGAGGTGTGAAATTTAACGTCATCATCGCCCTTCGAACGTTGAGAGTGTATGAGTGTGCGTTCGGAGTCGATGGTGGAATATTAATAAAAGTACTCCATCGACCCCCAACCTAGATTAGTTTCAGTATAGGTCGGTGGAGGAACTCAAGTACT
Organism: Cimex hemipterus; assembly: GCA_039619505.1. Classification (NCBI taxonomy): domain Eukaryota; kingdom Metazoa; phylum Arthropoda; class Insecta; order Hemiptera; family Cimicidae; genus Cimex; species Cimex hemipterus. The sequence continues at coordinate 31,040,504 of CM077101.1, forward strand.
CCACCGACCAAACGGAATGAGTGTACTCTGTACTACTGTATGGATTTATTTATGTGTATGAAAGTATTTATTTGTATGAATGTAGTGTTTGATAGGGTGAATCGAATATAGACTTAGTTGGGGTCTGAAATGACCTAGAAGTCGGAAGCACCAGTCAAAAAAGTAAAAAATAAAATAAACAGCTAAACTTGCCCTATAAATTCTGTACATTCCAGTTTATATTAAGAATTTTTTAAACCATTATATAAAAAATATCTTTATTCTTCTATTTCATTTATTTTCATTTTTAATTATAAAATTGTAATTAATGTTCATATAATCTTTTATAGAACAAATATATTGGGTTGATAAATGCAGGTTTTCCTTTTCGCTTCACTTTTAACACCAATTGTGTGAACAAAACTAATCCATTACGCAAAGGGATACACATCGTTTTAAAGGCTATTTATCTCGCTTTCTTTCTCTTACAATCCTTTTAGTAAAAACATTTAATTCAGCCTGTTCAGCGCCTTCAAGCAAAATGATGTATAAGAGCGATTTACGGCAAATTTATTTCTCTATGAATTGGAATTGAACTGGGGCGAAGTGCAGTTCAAACCGGTCGAAATGTTAATTTAATTTGTGAGCAAGGAACCATAAATGAATCCACGCTGCAGCGATGGTTTCAAAATTTCGATAACTGAGATTATGAACTGACGTTTCACGAGCAAAGAAGGTGGTGGCCGTCCTTCTGCTGTTGACACCGACCGGTTAAAGGCAGCTGAAGCTGACCCCACAAAAACTGATCGAGAAATTGAGGAAGAATTTAGCACTGACTAATTCACTGTCGTTCACAATCTGGAAGCTATTGGGAAAACAAAGAAGCTCGCCAATTGGGACCGAAAGAGCTGAACGACCGTCAAAAGCATTGTAAGTATGAAATCTTTTCAGTGCTTTCCATATGGAAAACATGATCCATTTCTCAGTAATATTGTAACACTTGACGAAAAATGGATATTATCCGACAATAGTCAGTGGTATAGATAGTGGCTGGATAAGAGTGAAAAACTAGGGCACTTCGCAAAGCCAAGCTTACATCCAAAAACAATTGTGGTCTCTGTCAGTTGGTCATCTTCAGGACTCATACATTACAGTTTCTTCAATCCGGGTGAAACAATCAACGCTGAAAAGAAATCTAATGGAATTAATGATATGGACCGAAAATTGCGACATTTATGGCCACCATTAATCTGAAGCAGCCTATCCTCCTTCACGACAACGCACATCCATTATTCAACAAATGCATTTCGAGCGTTTTTCGATTCCAGAGACCCGACTCTTCTGGGATCAATGCATTGGTTGTATCTGCATTATTTTCGCATCAACCCAATAAAACAGTGTTTTATATATAACAGTGTTTTATAATATTTATACAGTTAAAAAATAATCTTTATGTAAGGCATTGGCTAAAATAAAAAAAAAGCTAGTGTCACAAGCGGGATTCGAACCCACCACCTTCGGGTAAATACGAAGCTGCTCCACCATTTCAGTTATCGTGTCTTCGATTCACTTTGACAACAACTACCCATGCCGACCTTAGAAAATCGCAAAAAGGAGGGGGGAAATTCGAAAGGTAGGTGTAAGCATATTTAACCAAAGGTTGTGGGTTCGAATCCCGCTCGTGACACTGGCTTTTTTATTTCAACCAAGGCATAATAAAAATAATAATAAAATATATAAAGATTCATTAACTGAAAGAAGTTATTTGGTCAACCGGACTACAAAATATAATGGCTTTAAAAAAAAAAGTTGAAATTATAATAAAAGAATATTTTATAATTAAATTTTCAATAATTGTATATACATTCTAATTTTCAATGTAGTTAATTTTTATGCGGTTTTTGAAAGTTTTTATATTGTTTTAAACAAGGCGTTAATTTGAAATTAAAAACGGTTAATTGGAAATTGGAAATGATTATTTTTAACTAAAAAAAATGATCATTTGAAGTTAAAAAGGGTTAATTTGAAAGGAAAACGATATGTAAGGGGGGAAATTTAATATACAACCTAAAATCCGTACTCTAATTTTGCGACAATTGGTCTAGTCAGGGTGTTTTTTAAAATATGCTTTCTTAACTGATGGATTTCTCTTATTGGAGTACCGGTATAAAAGAAATATGTTTTATTCATGACGAAGGCGGGCAAACGTCCGATCGTTGTGACCAAACGCGTATTTCTTTCACTCTCGTTGAAGTCCCCTAAAAGACTTTCGTTCCAAGACCGGCTCTAGAAAGGCAGGCAATTCTTCCGTTGTCGAACGATACGAAAGTGCAAGCATTTGTAATTCCGTCGCCATTCAACCACTTCAACCTCGTTTTTTTCAGCCCTGGAATTCTTATGATGACCCAATTTGATATGATACACCAAATCAACCGGCCAGAATAAAAATAATATTGTATCATGCAATAATAACAGAGATGAAATACATAAACAATTTTGTCTAGGAAACATTCAGTGCAGTTTATTTGAGCGTAAAAAAGTTACTAAAGAATTTTTATACCCATGTTCCGTATTAAGGGAAAATTAAGAAAATAAAATTTACGAAGAAGTCACACAAAAGCTCGTGGGTCCCCTGCTCCGATATGGAACTTAAAATTTTGTGCTTAAGAGTGAATGTATTTATTGATGAGAATAGTAGTTAGTTAGACCTCAATTAGATTAGGCATATAACATGGTGATGGAGGAATATCGAGCATTCCGTCAACTTAGTGAATGGAATGTAAATAGGAAAGAACGTATTTAAGAGTGAGTAAGATAGTGAACTTATTCACTAATTTCGTGGTCCGCTTGACCAACTAATACATTACAATTGATTAAGGTGCGGGCTCACTTAGAAACATCCTTTCAAGACCTAAAGACAGAGTAGACAATTTGGCAAAAAGCGGGGTTTACCAACTCAATTGTAATGATTGTGATATTAAATACATAGGACAAAGCGGTAGAGAGATAAAAACGAGAGTAAAAGAACACTTGCCTAAATCGAGCAAATTTTCGGAATTTAAGGACCATCTAAAAGAAACAAAACATAAATTCAACCCAAATCTAAATACGAGAGTGTTGCATAGTTTCAACAAAGGGAAAGAACTAGATTGGTTTGAGAAATTCGAAATTAAAAAATGTAAAATAGAACATGGTGATAAATGTATTAATAATATAACAGATTTTGATCTACCTCCCATTTTGGATTTGTATATAAATAATATCAAACCTCCAAATAATTAAACTAATTATTTTAATTGTTACTACTTTTATTCTAATATTTTTTGTGTTATAATTTCCGCGCTTCGCACGTTCAAATTGAGCGTCATTAAAAATCAGCTGTTAATTGGAACGTCGCGTTGGCGGAGGTATCAGCGGTTTCACTTTGGTAATGCACGTCGAGAGACGTGGTTGTAGAAGTCCTTCAACCTGATGATGAGCTAAGAGGCTCGAAATCCGGATCGTTGCAGAACAACTTACTGTGAGTAGGAACTATCCTTTTGGAAAGTATTGATTAAGGTTTTCAGTTGAGATGGAAAAAAATCAATGGCAAGAGCGGGATTCGAACCCACGATCTTCGGCTAGACACGCCGCTGCTCTACCATTTGAGCGCGAATCCCGTTCGTGCCATTGACTTTTTTTCATCCCAACTATAAACCTTAATTCATAGTGAATAAGTTTGGATTTAGTAACTGATTGCGTTGGGTGCTGAAATGACCTAGCTGTTTGTTGACCCAACCTTGGACGGACCAGACCGAGGTCTGACCCCGGATTTCCAACACCCGGGGTGGGCGAATTTCGAGGCCTGCGGTGATTTATAGTAAATTAGCTGGAATTGCCGTTGGACGGCGAGAAGCGATAGGCTCAAATATGTACATGTGTGTATATAGGTACATGCATGAACAGATTTGAGTTTATATAAATCAAAAGTTAGGGGGCCGCGGTAGCCGAGTGGTTAGCGTGAGAGACTCTCGGCTAGTAGACCCAGCTTCGATTCCCGCCCGCCGCCTCTGTCCTTTTTTCCCCGACACCCTTCCCCCCGAAAAAACGAATACACAATATATTGTCTGGCTAAATATAACTAAATAGTTGAGCCAAAGCGCTCATGAGAATATAACCTAAATTTAAACAAAATTTATGATTAAATTAAATGGATATTTTTGTATGGCTGGTAACTTGTTTTTGAAGATTACAGAGTTTTGAATCTGCAGTTTCGTCGTTGTCGATCATCCTGACTCAGCTATGCCGGCTGTTTTTCAGTCAGGCGTGTTTCTACTTTTCGCCCTCTTCAGTGATGTATTTATAGTTGATAGGTACAAGCAGAATTTAATTTTTACTATGACCGATTGGAGATTACACCATCGTCTTCGTTTTTATTTATTTATTTTTTTTTCGATCTAATAGAAATACAGTAAATTTATGTTTTAGTTTTCATACAAAAGAAAATCTTGGGACTGCGTTAATTATAAAATTTTAATAACGTCAAGGCATAAAAAAATATTTACCAAGTTCGTGAGCACGTTTAACAATAGATACATACGTCATTGTTCTATCGTTTTGTCCATATCATACATTTTATTAGTCTTTTATTGGAGGATTATTATAATTTTTTTCAAATATTTATTTTGAATCATTTCAATGAACTAAGGATTTTAATTGAGATAAAAAAGTCAATGTCACGAACGGGATTCGAACCCACGACCTTCGGCCAGATACGCCGCTACTCTACCGTATCGTCGATTTTACGGTATCCAATTTTAAAATTTTCTATTGTAATTAAAATTCTTAAAATTCTATTTTAGTGCCCGAGTGGATCGAAGTCACGATAGCTCAAATAGTAGAGTAGCGGCGTGTCTAGTCGAAGGTCGTGGGTTCGAATCCCGCTCGTGACACTGGCTTTTTTATCTCAACGAAAAATTTTAATTAATTGAAATATTTTAATTGGTCAAGCGGGCCACGAAAACTAGTGAATTTTGAATAGTTGTTTACTAGCCCGTTATTTTGTTCATTTAGTATGAAATGGACGAATTGGAAGGAAATGAACACCATAAACAAGACAAATACAAGTTAAAATAAACATTTAATGTAAGTGCAATTGATATAAAGAAAAAAGAAAAGTTTTTAAAAAAACAAAATCTGTTATATAGGGTAAAAATAAATTTATAATAGTTTTAAGTATTGAACAGATAACAAAAATAAATAGAAAATTACAAAAAAATAATGTTTAAATGTTAAATATGTAGTATTGTATTTTTTGAAAAATGTAATAGAAATTGTATTTAGTATTTTTAATTTTTGTTTATAAAAATACGTTATAGCTGCAACCGTTCACTTGAAACTGGTAGTGTATTTTACAATAAATAAGGGGCTAATAAACCATTATTCAAAATAAATATTTAATAGAAACTTTAGCATAATTCAACGAAACGATTTATAATTTTTTCATGAAAAGAAATTTAAATAGCATGCGGTCATGGTTTCGATTCCCACGTTGCTACTGGAATTTCCCTCTCGATTCCACGCATAGATAGAGGTATATAATTAAATTAATAAACACTATATTCATAAATAGGTATTAGTTTTTTTTAAAATAGAAGTTTTGGGGGTTTTTTTATAAAGAAAAGAAGTGGGCGAAAATAAATACTAAATTGTTTGTTGTTTATTGTAATAAATTTCAATCAATATTTTGACTGAATTTTTTTATTGTAAATGCAAAATTATTTTTCGGACGTGTATTTCCGATTATCCTTGGTATTGTCGCTTCAAGCCCAGGATTTCGAAACAATGCCAAACAGACGCACCCCAGAAACTGACGGTGAATCACCAAAACATGACGAAAAACCTGTTGAATTGGACTTTCAGAGAAAAAAAGAAAGAAAAGAATTATTTATCGGATACCAAGAGAAGAATGCAATGTCAGAATTATAGATCTCTATAAACATTAATACAATAGTAAAACCTCATTATGAAATATGAAATGATTGAATATAACACAAGAAACCGATAAAGTAATAGTACATAATTATTCAGCTATCGTGAGATGCGGTCTGGTGTGATGTAGATTTCAGAAAAACGTTTTCTTTATCGTGCCAACGTTTCGATCATTTATTGAGATCATCTTCAGGGCCTGGGATTTACAAACAAAGTTTACGTTTAGACTTTTCCACATCCTATATGTATTTCCTAAATTTAACTATGTTTGCAAATCCCAGGCCATGATTATGATCCGATAAAGATCGAAACGTTGGGACGATAAAGAAAACGTTTTTCTGAAATCTACATCACACCAGACCGCATCTCACGATTTCCAAATAATTATAGATATAAAGCTATATTATAATATATTGTATTTTTGGTATATATTTGGGTTTTTGTATGTGAAATTGAGATCATATGACACCACTGAAAAATTCTTTATGTTTAAATGACTGAATGTAAATAGCAAAAGTTGTAGTCTTTTACCATGTTTAAATTTTGTATTACTTAGTGTTTTGACAGCCAAGAAAATGTAGATAACCAAAGAAACATAAACTTACATAATGACAGCTTATGAAAAACCTAGTGCTCGAGGTAGGCGAAAACTGTGCCATTACGGCATTATTTCGTCGTTGGCGATAAATGAGTATTCTTTTTTTTTTTAAAAGGACAATCCTCTTTTGGATGAAACGAGACAGAGCTTAGATTAGTAAAAGCGATTTTGAAAAGATGTAATTTCCTAGAGTGGTTTTGTACTGTTCCCGTAAATGGTATCGCTGTTATCGCACGTCATTACCTCTTACATCGAGAACTTGGAAAGCACAGCGATTTCGAGCGTGACAAAAGAGAACAAATTATTGAAGAAATAACCTTAATTAAATAAATACGGCCTTTATTCTTGAAAAGAGAGGAACAATTTATTCTTCACAGTGGTCGAAACAAGGACGGGCACCATTGGTCAAGGTGAGCTTTCTGATCGGACTTTGTCCGCCGCCCACCTCCTTTATTTACGGCCAACCAACAAACCTGCAAATTAAGCCTTTCAAATGCCACGTATACAGACATTATAATGTATAATACGCCAATCTAAATATACCATTTTTCTCGAACAGTCTGTCGATACCAATAAATAGGCAATAATTTATGCCACATTAACAATGAATAATGCGCCCCTTACGAAAATATGAATAAAAATTACACACGAGAAAATACAAAATATTACAATAATATAAACAATATTAGGCATAAGTTATTACCTACTTTTCGTTTGTATAAGCTTTGATTTTATAATTTAAGATAATTAGAAAACTTGTCACGTACACGTTGCTCCAGGCCGAAATTTTCAATGTTTCATAGAACATTTCGTAGCTTTATGACTTAAGATGAATTATATTTCCTCCTTTGTCGTTTTAACGTATGTACTTTCAAGGTTAAGCCTTCTGTTAGACAACTAGTTCAACAAAGATTAAAAAAAATTTTTTTTTTTAATGACCCCGACAAGTCATTCGTACAACTTTTCACAACGATAATTTGTGATTTGGAAAGAAAATTGAAATAATGTGCACAGCTCATGACAAAAAATCATCAAACGGAGCGAGCCATGATCGCCCATATCACGACGTTTTGAAACCCCCAAAGAAATGTCCGTAACTATTAGCCGATTTCTGTCATACCTGAATCGTGGCGATGGAATCCGTACAAAAATGCTTGAGACGAAACAACAGTTAGGCAATGGAAACAAGTTAATGAAGATTTATGCGTACCATCGCTTTTCAAATTAGAAGTGTAAAACAGATAGCCACTTTTCGTCGATTATTTGGGCAACACTGCATGAAACACTGATTCTGGGAAAAGGTTGTTTAGTGCGTAATTTACGTTTTCGTGGTCAATTGATCCAGTTAGTTTTTTTCAATCAATTAATTAGTCTTTCTATGAAAGGTCTTGGTTAAAAGTAAAAAATCAAAAATCAGCGCGATTCGACCCCCACGACATTCGGCTAAATACGCCGATACTCTACAACTTGAGCTATCGTGATTTCGATCCTCTTCGATTCGAACGGTTTTAGGTTGAGATTGAGTGTTGGTTCCATAAGGATAGAAGTCCCAATAGCTCAAGTTATAGAGTAGCGACGTATTATGCAGAAGGTCGTGAGTTCGAATCCTGCTCGTGACACTGACTTTTTATCTCAACCAAGTCGTTACATAGAAAGAATAATTAGTTGTTTAGTGCGTTGAAACGTTGTTTTGGTGAAAATCACCAATTTTTTATATCATACGACTGATTTGTTAACAAGTTTGAGGCAGAATCAGCCAGTGGTTCAACCTAAAGGGGATCGTATGTATTAGTCCGTAAACACTCTAGTAGGTCCCTTAGTAGAATAGGTTTCTCTGCCTGTCGTAAGAGCCGACCAAAAGAGCTTCTTCCGTACATTTGCCCCAGTGAGGAAGAGGGACCTTCCCCTCTCCTTAATTGCCTCCTTTTCCCACTTCGTTTACTTTTATCTTTCCTTCTCATCTCTCCTTTCCCTTATCCTTCGCCACACCCCCAATTTTCCTCCTAACATGGCCGTAGTAATAAAAGGCTATGGAAAGGTAACCGAAAAAACCAACCATGTAAAATAAATATGAAGTTAACCTTAACATGTAGGGGGGAAGGTCCCATTGCGGGCGGCCGATAGGGGTGGGCGAGCATCTGGGGCCTCGTCATCGAGCGAATGTAATGTCACGAGAGTGGAACTCTTGGCCCTGGTGATACAAAATGAATCAACTGTTCACAAACGATTCGGAAGGCCGGATTCCGGCTGGATTCTGACAGAGTCTGTGATACCTCAGCCCCCCCCCCTTAACGACTGTGCTAATGGTGTAATGAACACGTTGAGCGTAACGGACCGCGTAATAACAAAGGACGCGTGGAAACTAGCTTCCTTTAAAGGAAAAGAGCGGAAGCCCGCTTCCCAGAGTGAGACGGTTCTGACTATAGAGTCATATGCACCAGCATCCCCAACGTAACCAGCTTTGAAGAAAAAGCAAAGAGCAAGAGGGTGAAGATGACAAAAATATGTCGGATGTCATGACAAAATACAAAATCACTTACAAACTTGTAAAATGTTGCAACTACTATTAAAAAATAATGAAAGTAATACTAATAAAAGACACTTTGGTACAAAACTTAACCTTAAAAAGAAAACAAAAAGCATCAAATATTTTTTACCATGGAGTCTATTATGTTTAATTTCAGAGAAAAAAAGCATCTAAAAATTAAATTAAATGTTCAAATTGTCCACCTTAGTGGAGAATGTAAACCAAAGAAGTACATTTTGAACAATATACTGAATTTTTAGAAAAAGTTTCGTTTTTTCTTACGTTCCTGTTTTACCAAAGAGGCTTTTATGTTTACTTTCTAAGAAAAAGCAAACAAAATTTAAAAATAAAAATACATATCCGAATTGACCACCATATTTAAGAATGCAAGCCAGAAAAGGTGGACGTTTTGGACATTATATTTAATTTTAAAATTGTTTATATTTTTTCTTAAGTTCTTTTTTTTCACCAAAGAGGTTTTTATGTTTACCTTCAAAAATAAAACAAATCTCATCTAAAAATAAAATAAAATGTTCGAATTGTCCACCTTACTTAAGGATACAAGCGAAAGAAGGTGGACAGTTTGAGTAATAGTAATTTAATCTTTACAAGTTTATTTATTTTTTCTTATATTTAATTGTGTAGCACAAAGTCTGTTTTTTTTGTTGTGTATTGTTATCATTGTTCTTAATAAAAATTTGAAAATACAAAATCTGAATGACAGTATTTTTAATCGATTATAGCCAAAAAATAAAATTTGTATAAATCGATCGTTAATATTGCATATTAAATTCATTTAGACTTCGTGGTCCGATTGACCAAATAACTTCTTTCAATTAATTAATCTTTTTTAACGTATTGTTTTGGATAAAAAAAAAGCCAGTGTTATGAGTGGAATTCGAACCAACGACCTCCGGCTAAATACGCCGTTCCTCTACCACTCGGACACCAACTTTCTAACCATCCCTAACCAACTCAACCCCTCCTTTTTGCCATTTTTCAAAATTCGAAAGGTTTGATTGGGATGGGAAGTTGGTGTCCGTGTGGATGGAAGACACGATAGCTCAAATGGTAGAGTAGCGGGGTATTTAGCCGCGGAGGTCGTGGGTTCGAATCCCGCTCGTGACACTGGCTTTTTTTTATGCAAACCAATATCTTACATAAAGGTTCATTTTACATTGGATGTAATTGACCATTAGTAATTCAGCACGTACACATGAAGCTCAAGGTTTCTGTAAGCGCCAATGTGTCAGTATTTACATAACCAAGAAAATCACAAACCTATTACACAAATTATTTAAAAATCGTGATATGGGGTCTGAATGAAGGTTTCAAAAACACATTTTCTTTATCGTGCCAACGTTTCAATCTTTATTGAGATCATCTTCAGGGCTCAAACTGTTTATCTTCTGTGTAATTGTGCCATTCTTGAGTGTGACAACACGAAGGCACGAAAGGCATGCAAGAATGGCACAATTACACAGAAGACAAACAGTTTGAGCCCTGAAGATGATCTCAATAAAGATCGAAACGTTGGCACGATAAAGAATGAAAGAAAATAAATGAAAAAGGTGGTGACAGTGCCGATTACACAGTTTGGAACTGTAATGTGCAAAAAATTTATCTTCTAAGCGATTTTGTGTTCTGTTTATTTAGGGTTACAATAAAAAAAAGGAACCCACAGGTTTTTCCATGCTTTTCCCACTGATGCAAACATATTTACTGTGATAATCCCAAATAGGAAACATCTCTAATATGATTGAGAATTAGACCTTGGACAATAAATATATTTTAGTCCAATTTGACATGTGGGACTCTTACCCCCTGATGTATAGACGTCTAATAATTCTCTATTTAAGGCAAATTGACACCGTGACTCAATACAAGAAGATCCCGGTTTCGAATCTCGGCGGCCATGGATTTCAACTGAATAGCAAAACGTGTAAAAAATGCATCGTTATAAATAAAAATATAGTTAGATACGTTAATTTAATGAGTATGAACGCGTGTGCAAAGAATTCTAGAAAAAAAAAAATTATTCAGCCAGTACGTATAAGCTGCTAAAATCCACAACCTTAGTGAGACCGTTTAAAATGAAATATTCTACGAGCGAGTAAAACAGTAATTATATCGTGCTACTTTCTAAAAATTTTTATCACGATTCGTTAATAATTTTACTTTCACTGTTCATCGAATGGGCGAGTTGGCTAATGCAATAATGTAATTATGGAAGGGGGCGACGCTTTCTGATACGTCAATCTCATTCTCTAGTCGCCAATTTGGCTTTGGAAAAACATTATTTCTCTATTAATTATCTTTGGTATTTAAGCTTATTTTTATTTCAATTTCTAAAAATTCGGGAACAAAAACTTTTTGATCTTTTTCGTAAACGTCGATTTTTGTGGATTTCATTCTTTTTGAATGCAAAGGAAATTTACGTTGAAAAATGTTGGCTCATTCCTTGAGAACGTGTTACGTGATCTTACCAAATCGGCTATTTTTGTTGTATTTTATTAGCTAGAACAGCAACATAAAGTTGCCCAATTCTTTCTGATTAACTGCAAAATGTACTGTGGATTGAACAATAAAAAGATAGGGGGATTTTTCAAAAGATCTACGCCTACAAAGAAAGTCAATTATGTCTGTACAACTTTGACCCTATTTTTATACAGTTGTTTTTCTTTGGTCTGTTTACTCGTTCAGTTTGTTTGTATCAGAAAAATATTTCCTGCTTATTGATTTTATTTATACTAGAAAATCTAAAATATATAACGGGTTCATACATTTTACACCTAGACTGCATGTTCTACTCGGTCTTACCTGCAAAACATAAAAAAGTATGTTAAAATAAATAATAAAATTCAATATAATATTAATTACATGGTCTTTGTATATTCTAAGATGTTATTTTTATAATTTAAAAAAACTATCAGGAACGTTAAACATTCCATGTGTGACGAATATTCTCTCTCTCTCTCTCTCTCTTCCTCTCTCTCTCTCTCTCTTTCTTTCTTTTTTCTTCCTCTCTCTTTCTCTTTCTTCACTTCTTTCCTCTCTTGCAAAACCTGTTGAAATTACTCTTACAAATATTTTTTTTAACGCAGCAGCAGACATTATGTCAATAAGCCGGTGTTTTTTGAAAAAAAAGCCCATTTGTAAGTGTGTCGGGTTTGAATGGATTCGAACTCGTGACTTTTGCCTTACAGTGATGAACGCCCTGTCAACGACTAAATCGTCGCGGCTACCGACGCCCTTTTGAAGTAATTAGTAAGTGTACTTTCGCAATGACGTCGAATGATTGTTCTCATACAGAAATTTTAGCTGATAAGTTTGCTTTTAGAACACAAAACAAAAAAATTTTTCTACTCGTGCTATGTGTCGATTTTGGGTTCTCACTTCAAGTATCGGACTATTAAATTGTGTCTTTTTAATAACATAATTCCTACTCATAGTAAGTTATTTTGAACGATCCGGATTTCGGCTTATAGGTCATCATCACGTTGAAGGAGTTCTTCAACAGCGTTTCTCGATATAGATTGCATGATTGAACCCCCGATTCCCCCGGTGCCGTCGTTACGTTCCTATGAGAAGCTGGTTTTTTAATGCCGCTCAATTATCACGTGCGAAAAACGAAAATTATAACTTACTGCGAGTAGGAACTATCTTTTTAAAAAGATTGAACAACACATTCACTCCACCATTTATCATTTTTATTAAATTGTATGTGCGGTAACGCCAAACCGATCTATTATGGCAATGTGTGTCAATTGCACTTGGATTGGGCTCTGTCTTCCTATCCGTATCGGTCGCCCTATTTCATTTTTCGTATAAACGAGTTAGTTTCTTCGATTGAAGGAAAAAAAAGCGGGAACACGCAACAGACAAAACGAAGAAATCAGACGGAGACAGGAAAGATAAACAGTGGTGGAAAATGTACCATCAAACAGGACATATACTGTACAGACACAAATTCACGGTTATTCTGGGAGGGTCTACAAACGGGTGCGAATGAATCGCAAAAATTCATCGCTGCCACGTACAACGTGTGTACAGTACTTATATAACAAACAGACCCTTTAAAAGAAATACTTCCTGACGTTTTGTACAATTTTTATCCATCTTTTGTACTCTTACCGTAAAATATCGATCGGGTGACTAAGTGGTCCCAAAAAAAGCTAGTGGAGCTATCGAGGTAAAGAATCGAACGGTTTCAAGTTCATAAAAAAAAACTTAACTCGCCCAATTTCCGAAGGTGGCTTACAAGTGTTACAAATATTTACATCTTCTGGTATGAATGTACCCGGACATTTCTCGTCGTTAGAAAGACACGTTTTTAAAAGAAACGAAGCACTTCCCGGAGGGAAAACCTTTGTAATAACAGTGTACCTTTAAAACTGTCTGTCGGTGTGCAGCACGGATGTCTCGAGATCTACGACATAACGACCTAGAGAAAACGTATAATAAACGAGAAGCCACGGATTTCCATTCCTGGTTTTACATCTTCTCAGGGATTAAGAATCAATAATGTTTTAAACGAAAAATGTTACATTCAAAAGAGATCGATTGTATACGTTTAGATAGATATTTTAAAGGTTATAGTTATACCAAGTTCTAATTTATAGTAAATTTACCTTTTTAATTGCAGTTATTGTTTATAGGCAGAATTGTCATTTTGAACCTTCTGAATTTCACCCGGAAGGGTTGTCACTTCCAGATGATCTGACCATTGGGTCTATACATCGCGGAGTTCACCCACCCCGTTGTACGGCTGGCTAATACCCCGACATTCTTTCGGCCGGGCAACCGACACCCCGGTAGACCTCCACGATATGGCGAACTTTATCAAGTACCCGCAAGCAGAATTTGTAAGTAAAACAGGGTTAATTTGAAGTTAAGAAAGATTAATTTGATGTAAAAAAGGACTAAGTTGAAGTAAAAAAAGTTAATATAAAATTTACATAGTTCGCTCTGAAATTAAGAACTTACTTAGAAATTAAAAAGGTTAATTTGAAGTTAAGAACTTAATTTGAAATTAAAAAGATTAATCTGAAGTTAAGAAAGATTAATTTGCTGTAAAAAAGTAACTAAATTGAAGTAAAACTGTTTAATTTAAAAGTTGCATAGTTTACTTTGAAATTCACAACTTAATTTGAAATTAAAAAGGTTAATCTGAAGTTAAGAAAGATTAATTCAATATAAAAAATAATAACGTTGAAGTAAAAAAAGATTAATTTATAATTCACATAGTTTACTTGGAAATTAACAATTTAATTTGAAATTAAAAAAATTAATCTGAAGTTAAGAAAGATTAATTTGATGTAAAAATGGACTAAGTGGAAGTAAAACTGTTTAATTTAAAAGTTGCATAGTTTACTTTGAAGTTAAGAACTTAATTTGAAATTATGTTAGTTAATTTGACAGAAAAAGTTACATTGCCACATGTCAATTAATTCAAATGAAAAGTTATATAAAGGGGAAAATGAAAACAAATGATACTTCTATTAATTCGAGATTTTTTCAAAGTAAAAAACAATTGTCCTATCAAGTTAGTATTTTTTTTTTTTTTTAAATTTCAAATTGTGAGAAGATTATTTCAATAGTTTCTGGGTCCCGTGTTCCGCATTTTGGAGGACCTAGGTTATTTTTATTGTATATAGTTAATTTCTTAGTGGTTTGTTTGTGTGCGCGTACTTATAAGTGTGAGTGGTAAGGGGTGAAATGTAGCCTTACCATCCCCTACAGTAGTGTGCATTTAAGGTTGAATATTTATAAAGGCCCCATCGACCACAGATTATGAATAACGTGTGTAGGTCGATGGACGATTGGAGTACTCCACCGATAAATCAGAATGACCGCAATGCAAGAATGTATTTATTTATACGACTGGCTTATTGGATTTCATTAAGCTAGATTGTAGTTTGCTCGGGTTTGAGACTGTTTTAACCTAGCTGGCGAAAAACCCCGTTGGTTTGGAATCGACGATCTTCCGGGCATCCGGCTTAATGATACTAGCGACCCAGTGACATAACTGGATGGTTCAACTCCCTAATAACCTAACCCTAGCGTCAGCACATCAGGGAGTGATATTCCATGAAAATCCAGTGTAAACATATTATGAAGAAATCACGATAAAAAATCGATATTTTTAAAAACTATCACAAATCGAGACTTGGTCTGAATTATGATATCATTACTTTCAGGAACGGTTAAGGTAAACTGTTAAGAGTTATTTGTTTTTTAACATACAAAATGTAATTGCTCTAAGGATATTTATATTAAGAAATCCAGAAAAACAAATACGAGTAATCGTCTTGTTAAAACTATTCGTGCATAAGGAGGAACTTGGTCAGAACTTACTTTTACTAAACAATACATCGTGATTAGAAGAGCCTTGTCTAAAACGAGAGGATAAATCATTTTCAAAAATATATTCAAATAACGATCGAAAGGATGACTCGTGTGGAGAATGGAATTTTAAACGATAACGTATCCGGCTTTGTGGGGAATTTAACAAAAAAAAAAAAAAAACAACAATAGAATCACGATAATTCCGTAATCGTTTACATATTTTTATTTTTAAAAAAAGGAACAACAATACTGAAGCAGTCATACCTAATTCTAATCTAATAAAAAAAAGGAGTAAAAATCAAGCAAGACACACAAAAAAGTGACACTAATCATAGTGAATTATACGATGTACGAAGTTAAGTTCTCTGATGATTGACATATTCGTTGGAAAAGTTATTCCCTTCATACAGAATTTTTTCATATTATGTTCAATTAAAAAGACATGGTTTCTGATGGGATTCAAATTCAGGACCGTTAGTTTCGCAAATACTGGTAATTTGAAAAAAAAAAGGGACAACACTTCACTATGTTTAGTGTCACTTTTTATGTTTCTTGCTTGATTTTCACACCTTTTTTACTTGATTAGAATTAGGTATTATATATAACTTCAGTATTGTTGGTCCGTTGTTCATTTTTTTTTTCAAATTACCAGTATTTGCGAAACTAACGGTCCTTAATTAGAATCCCATCAGAAACCATCGCTTTTTAATTGATCACAATATGAAAAAATTCTTTATGAAGGGAATAAAACTTTGCCAATGAATATGTCAGTCATCAGAGGACTAAATATCATCTAGTAAATATCAAACCTTTAAACTTATTTAGCAAGAAACGTTTTATGCGAAAAATTGTGGACAGTAATTAACAATGAGTTACACGATTTGCTAAATTATTTAAAAAAATACTTTCCCTATAATATAAAAAGACAATACGTAAGAAATAATATACGAGTACAATACTTTTTGTACAATAATTTTTTTTTTTAATATGAAACGATGTCGATGTTGGTCCCTTCTATCATAGTTGTTTTGGTCTTGATGACTAGCGCGTGCCACCGAATACTTGATTCTCCTTTAAATGTAGATAATAACGATTTCCGGTATTTTAGAAAAACACCTTTTTTTTGCCGATGTTTCGAACTTTATCCGCGACATCTTCAGGGACTGGGAAATGGCAAATATATGCTGATTGATAAAAAATAATTTTAAGGGGTGTAAATATATATATACATATACATATATATATATTTTATTTATTTTTCTTTTAAATAAATAATTTTTTTCGCAACTGCAGAGGTCATATGAACCCTCAGGGTGCCAGTGTTTAAAAAAAAAGCCCATTTGTAAGTATGTCGGGTTCGAATGCAGGGCCGCTGGATTCGAACCCGGGGCCTTTACCTCGAGCGCTTTGTCAACGCCTAAATCGTTCCAGCCACCGACGCCCCCATTCGCGCTATTAAATTATTACATTACAATTTAGTTGGTCAGGGATATCCGTTAAGATGCCAGTATCAGTTATAAAAAAAAATAAGTTGCAAACGTCTACCAACGTTCAGTCGAAAATTTTTTAAATACTTAAAGTTTATAAAATCATCGGTTTTAAATCTTTTCAAAAATTCAATAATTTCGTGGTCCGCTTGACCAATAAATACATTACAATTAATAAAGATTTTTAGTTGAGATGAAAAAAAGGGTTCGAATCCCGTTCGTGCCATTGACTTTTTTCTTTTCAAAAATATTATTTTTTTACTTTCAGTAGGTTGTTTTTACATAATTTATTTACTTAGTCATTGTTTTTACAATAGAGTAAGGAGAATTTATAAATGCTAAATGCTGTTTGATTTTATGAAAGTTTAAAAAACGATTTCGTGCTGGTGTCCGCTCCTCCGAAGTCTTTTGGTTGAAAATTTATTTTTGTCATCTGGGAAAGAGATTAAGCGATAAGAACATTTTTCAGATATGTAGATCGGTTTGTCAAAATCGTTGCCATAGCACGTGGCGGACCATAACGTCAAAAAAGGTCGTTATCGTAATCCTATTCTTAGACTCTTCTTCCGAATGTTAAATACAAGAAAAAAATCGCCTCTTCCTTGATTAGATTATGATTAAAGTGAAACGATCCTAAAAATCAAACCCGAAACGGCTAATCCGTCGATTAGATAGAATCCAGCAATAAATAGTAATTTGAAGATGCGAGATTAACAATTTTCAACACTTCTTTAACGCTTTCTGCATGGAGGGGTGCCTGTGAAACGGCGATTATAAATTCCAAGGATATCGGTAAGTAGCACGTGAAGATCAAAATCTATTGTTACGAAAATACCGTGGATTGCGGCATTACGCAGACGGTCCAAACACAGTATAATTATCCGATTTTACAAAATATCTCAATTGGACCCTGAAAAATATTTTTTAAAAAAATCTTTCGCCCCATCACTTATCAAAATGGAAAATTTTGTTAAAGCTGATCGTCTCGTCTGGACCCTGGATTTGACCTGTGTATTATTTTTATTAAAAGTAATTACGTTTCAAATCGTACAAAAGTACACATTAGGGTTCTTTGAAATTAAATAAAATAAAATATACTAGTTGTTAATTACCTTTGGTTCTTTTCGTCAAATTTTTTATGTTGTGTAACATAAAACCCATGACATCGTGAACTAAATCATCAATCCTAAGAAGAACGACTATAGAAAAATATATTCATTCATATGTCATTCAATAGACATTTTTTTGACATAATATTTATTCAAAATTCTGGAAGAAAATTCCATGCACGGTGGGGCAAAAACCGGAAAATGTGAACAAAAACTTCTTACCTAAAAAACACGTTTTTTATTGTATGACATAACAAACTCGTGTCACCGTGCAACAAATCATCCATCTTAAGAAGAACGCCGATGGAAAAATAAATATAATTTACATAAAACTTCGGAGTGTCATATAATGTCGTACAGTCAATAAATAGATTTTTTAAAATCAAATTAACCTTTATTCAAAATTCTGGAAGAAAATTCCATGCACGGTGGGGCCAACACCCGGAAAACTTGAAAAAAATCGTATCTAAAAAAAATTCTTATGATATAACAAATCTGTGACTCCGTGGAAAAAATTATCCGTCCTAAGAAGACCTATCACGGAAAAATAAATATATTTTATACAATTCACATAACACTTCGCGAATATTCCTATATTATCCATACAGTCAATAAATAGATTTTTTTAAACCAAATGAACCTTTATTCAAAATTCTCCAAGAAGATTTCGTGCACGGTGGGGCAAAAACAGGAAAAATGGAAAAAACATCTTACCTAAAAAAAGTTTTTTGTCTTATGGTATAACAAATCCGTGACACCGTGCAACAAATTATCCATCCTAAGAAGACCGCCGATGGAAAAATAAATATATTTTATACAATTTACATCACCCTAGCAAGGAAAGGGGCAGCTACACCGCTGACAGGACCCGAACCCTTCTGTGACATAGGAACCCACACTATCAATGAATATCTCAGACAGGAGGACTAAAAGAAAATAAGGGAACATTGGAATTCACTTATTGGACACCAAGAATCACCAATTTCGGAAAGGAGAAATTACAGAATGTATCAAAGGAGGCAGGAATAGACTGCGAATCCTAACAGGATTCCTAACAGGACACTGTAGATTAAATGGATATCTAAATAAAATTGGAATAATCCGAGATGGCACATGCAGATTCTGCAAAGAAGCAGAAGAGACACCAACACATCTACTGACAAACTGCGGAGCAACATTAGCTCGCAGGAGGAGGTGTTTTGGGAAGTACAATGTGACCATAGAAGAGCTTCAACCAATAAAACCGGGCCTATTAATCAAGTTTCTTGATGAAATAGGACTCACCGATGTGCTCTAGGCAGAGAACGGGGGATACAATAGCTCTCAAAGGGCGCAGTATACAACACCCCGAAATATCATCATCGTCATCATCATCATACAATTTACATAACACTTCGCGAGTTTCATATATTGTTATACAGTCAATAAATAGATTTTTTTTTAATTCAAAATAACCTTTATTCAAAATTCCCGAAAAAATTTCCGTGCACAGTGAGGATAAACCCAAAAATGTAAAAACCAACTTCCATGTAAATTTCCGTGCGTGATCGTAAGGATCTTTTTTTTTTCAATAAGACAAACCTAGCACTTCTGTTCAATTGATACGATAAATCTATAATAGTTCTGTTAGTATTCTTTTGTTTAAATACACATCTGACGCTTTCTTTTTTTAAAATATTGGATTCGGTTTGTTTGCAGTCGCAGCGCTTCCGATCTTACGACTTTCTCTTCCACTGGACTGAAAACTACAAAACATCCGTAAAAATTGTATGTTTAATGTGAAGGTTTCGTACCGTAAAATGACGCATTGTTACAAATCGGATGCGAAACCGAGTGGCGAGAACCCCTGCTAACATGTTTTTATATTTTATAACAAAAAAAAAACCTTAACGATAGTATTAATTTTAACTAATTAACCAGACCTTCGTCAATTATGATAGTTTTATATAAACATTGAGTTTACCATTCAATACTTGTTAGTCTTCCAAATGTTGACTCTCGAGGTGGTCTTCATCGGCAGATTTCCAATTTTCTTCTAAGTACATTAACAAAAGTTTCGACACGCAGGCTATGTCGGTCACCAATGAACTTTTCAAATTTCGAACCTTTATGATTTATGTCCTCCCATTCCTATTCTCCCACGGTAAATATAAAAAAATGTCACATATGTTTTTACAACAAAGTATGTCAGTCTAACCAATATAGCATTGGTATTTGTTTTGACTTTTGGCCACGTGCGTGTCTAACCACTAATTAATTTTGGATGCTACATGTATCACATTAAAACGGCAGATTTTACAGAATCCAGTTTATAAAAAGGTATAATGTATATAACCTTTAATTATAATTTTTTAATTTTCATGGGGTTTTATTCCTTTATTTTAGTTTGTTTAGTGCTTTGATGAATGGGTTAATTAAAAATTAAAAACTGATAACGAAGTAAAGAAAAGGTTAATTTGAAAGAAAAAACGGTTAATTTGACGGAAGAAAGCCAATAAAAAAATGGAATAAATATCTACACTGCATGCAGATACATCTGTACATGGATATGTCTTATGATGGCTATTTAAACACACTCGCAAATTATCAGGGAACTTACTACTTTAAGGATCGTCCGTCACGTCATAAGCGTCGTTAGCGGCGCGTCACAAGAACCAATCGCGTCGCGTCACAAGAACCAATCGCGTCGCGTCACA
>CM077101.1:31061227-31074292 GCA_039619505.1 Cimex hemipterus
AAGAACCAATCGCGTCGCGTCACAAGAACCAATCGCGTCGCGTCACAAGAAACAATCGCGTTGCGTCACATGCATTAAAAGCGTCAATCGCGTCACGTCATAAGCGTCGCGTCATAAAAATCAATAGCGTCGCGACTTTAAAAACACCTGCCCACCAGTTCGTTCTAGCCTATCCTTGGTAAACAGTGTACCGCGCACGGGCGTGGTACCAATTTCCGTGTTAAACTTTCGGACTGACCCCCATCCGTAAGACATATCCATGTCAAAATTAGACATTAAGATTTTAAATTTCCATTTAAAAAAATGATAGTCATCCAAAGTAAAGAAGAAACGCTCTTTGGTACAAATTTGAACAGAATAGAAAACAAAAAAATAATTGTTCATAATGAATTTCTGGCAACGATTGAACAGCCAATGTTACACTGATCAGTGATCACTTTACCGGCTCCGCCCACTCTCGCTGGGTTAGGTTTCACTCAATTTAGTGTTCACCGATTCGCAGACCAGAAACCCACCACCAATTTTATCCTGCATAAAAGAAAAAAGAACATTTTCTTTCTGTCCCGTTAATTTTTTTTTTTTCGCGGAGGAACGTTAAAAAAAATTAAATAAACGAATCTTCTGTCATGGAGGAAGGTAAAGGAAAACGGCGATTTTACCAGTCGAATCCATGAAATTGACCTTCCTATCAAACAAAGTTAGGTTTTGACGGACTTCCGACATTCTCAAATGAGCAGCCGACGTCGGAATCGTTCCAACACATCTCTGGGTATCAAACAAGTTAGATTTAGTCGTTTTGGGAAAAGTTGCCTACCTAATTTTTTAAAGGGAGAATTAACGTACAGAATTCTGTTTCTATTCGAAAAAAATGGCTGTTTTCGCACGGCGGATATATGTCAAGATCTTCATTAAAACTTTCCAATTGTAGTTATAAGAAAAGAATCGTATAAGAACTTGAAAAAGGAAAGATTTACACGAGAATAGAGAAGTGCAAACGGACTTTGAAGCGACAAAATGTCCCATTCTAAATTTTTGCTCTTTTGTGGTAGTTTTATTATCATTTCTAGACATTTCCCAATTGTCTGTTTTCTCACAATACAACCTCGGTTGGATTGATTATTAAGCCAATGTTATAGTGTCGAAATTGACTTTGCAATATTTCTTTCATTGCACTGTTTCGACATTCAATACACCCTCTTCGATATTCAACGAAGGCCAATGTTAATTAATTCTCAAAGATTTAAAAATTTTCCATCACGAATTGAGTGTCACTCGAAGATTAGAAAGATAATATTTTTTAAATTAAAAAAAATATCGGGTTTTCCCGCTGCGGGAAATAGACGCAAGTTTATTATTTATTATTCAGAAATCGTGAGATGTAGGCTTTTGAAAAACATTTTCTTTATCGTGCCAACGTTTCGATCTTTATTGAGATCATCTTCAGGGCCTGGGATTTACAATCATTGTTTACATTTAGCAAATAGTGTTTGCCTTCTGTGTACTTGTGCCATTCTTGTGTATCGTGTTGAGAGTGCCAGTGAGATATTGATGTTTAAAAATGCTGTTATTCAAAGTCCAACGTATATAAACAAAAAAACAGCAATATCTCACTGGCACTCACAACACGATACGCAAGAATGGCACAATTGCACAGAAGACAAACACTTTGAGTGAGTAGAAACACTTGGATTGAATATTAAAAAAATATATTTTGCATTGTATAAATTCATTTTTTCCACATCCTACATCTATTTATTAAATTTAAACAATATTTGTAAATCCCCGGTCCTGAAGATGATATCAATTAAGATCGAAATGTTGGCACGAGAAAGAAAATGTTTTTCTGACCGCATCTCACGATTTCTGAATAATTATCGACTAACGGTCACTAATCACTACATGTTTACTATTTATTAAAAAATCGAACACCTGTTTCACTTACAGACCTTACTATTTTGGATTATTTATTTCCATGTACATAATAATAATATTGTGTAGAGATTAGTGACCGTTAACGGATAATTATTCAAATATCGTGAGATGCGGTCTGGTGTGATGTAGGTATCAGAAAAACATTTTCTTTATCGTGCCAACGTTTCGATCTTTTATTGAGATCATCTTCAGGGCTCAAAGTGTTTATCTTCTGTGTAATTGTGCCACTGGCACTCTCAACACGACATGGCACAATTACACAGAAGATAAACACTTTGAGACCGGAAGATGATCTCAATAAAAGATCGAAACGTTGGCACGATAAAGAAAATGTTTTTCTGATACCTACATCACACCAGACCGCATCTCACGATATTTGAATAATAATAAAATTATAATAAGTCAGATCATACCCAGATTAATAAAGTAACTATTTCACAAAACCAGTTTTCATGTAGCAAGAGAACAAAGGGTAGCTTATTATAGAACCCTTCTATATACTAATTCGATCAAGTTTCTAAAAAATATGTGGTGTATAATGTATAAGGTTTGACAATTTTGAAATTGTGTAAGCAAAAAAATTTTCACTTTCTCAAATGTTGAGTCGGAATAATCACACGAGGAAAGATTTTAACAAATCTATAATGCGATTTAGTCCATTCAATAGCTTCGCCAAACTAAGCTTTTTTAAATTTTAAATAAACCTTTTCTTAAAAACAATTTAAAAAAAAACTCAGGAGATGCTATGTAATATAAGTATGCAAAGTAACATTCTTATATATTTGCAGGGAAAGGTTGCTCATTGTATCCCACAAAATGTGCGTGTCACGTCTTGGCTCCGTACTGAGAGCGTGTAGGTATACCACCAGACTTAAGAAAGGTTCTCGGTAGCGAGTTTCAGGGGAATTGAGAATTTTTCATTTTAAATAGCCGTCAAAATATGTGTTTTGTGTTTTGTATGAGTGAATGTATTTATTAGAGTGAATGGTAGAGGGGCTGATGGTGAATTAGAACCCCATCATCCATCGAGCTGTGTACGTGACTTGGGTCGATGGAATAATATTTATAAAAGTACTAGATTATTTTGTTATTGTACGCAGGTTGTTGGAAGAATATTAAATACTTAATTAATAGAATGAATGCAATGTGTACAGGTGTGAATGTATTTATTTGTGTGAGTGCGTATTGAGTGAGCTCTGTTGTATTTCCTATGCCCTCAGGCCGGAAATGCCCAAGCTGTCAAATACCCGTTCAAAATAAATAAAATGTATAAAAATAAACTGCCTTACGATCCCCTGTGTCATATCTTCATGGCTTCCTATTCGTTCTCGACTGAAAAAGACTTCACGCCGTCAATCAATCGGACTCATGATGAATCTATCTTGAAGATCTTACTCTTTCCATTTGATCCACTTGCTTTTTTGATAATCATTTACTTATTACTGAAACGTAAAACGAAATACTATCCCGCAAATTCATGACCTTTACTGTTTACACTTTTTTTCTCCAGCACTTTGTCTTATTGAGAAGTGAGTTTCTTACTGGAACAACTTATGTATGTATATTAAAAGATAAGTGATAAAACGAAAAAAGCTTGAATAGTAAAAGTGAACAATTTTTGAATGGTTTATCCGGGACGCGTCAACTAATTCGCCGGTTTAGAAATGTCTGTCCCAGTTGTCCGGATCGAGAAAGTGATTCCAAATGTTCTTAATTCTGTAGTCGGAGCCTGTCTTTCTTGATACTAGATGTCCTACTGACCTCCGTACCAAGCAAATCGTTTTAACTCGTCCGTCAAAACAAAAACTTCAGAACTGATTGCAAGTACTTGCAGCATATTGTACATTACATTCGACGACCTCGGACCCCCAGGTCTATATGCTACATGTTGCAAGTAATAATTAATTTTTAATCAGTTCTGTAGGAATAGAAATGACGATAGTTTGTATATTTCTGTATCGTTCAATGAAGTTTAAAAAAAAAAAAAAAAAAAGTTTCGACCATTTGACAACATCCATCAAAACAATGACTGCCTTGGAAAAATTATTTGTGATTCTCAGTGTTTCTTTTTAAATCGGCGGAACGTGACCTTTTGAAACCTGAAACCTTCTGCATACAAAATTCCCACAAATCGTCGGTACCAAAGATATTTCTAAAACCGATGGGATTTTTTTACTTTGGAAGTTTTTAAATAAAATGTTAACAGACACCGTAAAATAAGGCCACTGGATGAGCTTGAAAAATGTCAGGGTTAAATTTAAAACATATTCAAAAATGTTAGTCAATCTTGAGATCTGTCAAATTCGAAACATCTCGGTTTTTAAGTTGAACTTCAGTTTAATACCAAGAGAAAAAGTCTAAAATGAATTCTTTTTTTAAACGGCCAGAGCAAAGTTGCAAAATTGCTTAATCAATTGAAAACGATTTTCGTTCGGTTGGAAGAAAGACAAGACTGATCAGACAAGGCTGTCCTTGTTCAATTTTGACTCGTGTCAAAACGTCGTTCCGCACCGCAGGAATAAAATATTTACCAATGGACTCCTTCATCCACAGGATTTTATATTTCACGTTACAGGATGTTGGGCCATTAATTATCACACAAGTTGACACTATTGCAGCTACACCGGCCGTTTGTTCACCGTTTCTAGGCTTCGGGAACTTAATAAATTGTAGCATATTGAGCAATTACCGTTCAATTTGGTTAGCAAACGGTGAAATAATATAATTTCCCTGCCTTTCATATTAATCCCTTCTAGTGTATTGCCTAAGCTTCCTCAAGATATCTTTTCCACGATATAAATAACTTTCACAAAATTGGCCTTTTCAACAGAATTGATCAGATATTGAAATTCATTCAGTAATCGCCATTTTAAACCTTTATCACATGTCCTTAAATATTGGCGATTGTTTATGAACATTAAAATTTTGGAATATTATAAATAACTATCGTATCAACAGAATATTATTTTGCAGAGAAAGGTTGCTCGATGTGTCGCACATACTGTAAACATGCCTTGCATTGGCTCCCTACAGGGACCGTGTAGGCATGACATCCAATCTGAAGATGGTGCTCGAGCAGTGCAGCGTGTTTCAGAGTCCCATGTTCCGCTTTTTAGGGGAATTTTTTATTGTGTATAATATATCTAAATGTTTTGCCTGAGTGTACGTATTTATTAGCGTGAATGGCGAGGGGTGAGGGCGAAATATAACGTCATCATCCCCCCTCGAACGTTGAGAGCGTATGAGTGTGTGTTCGGGGTCGATAGGTGCAATATTTAAAAAAGTACTCCATCGACCCCCCCAACCTAGATTAGTTTCAGTATAGGTCGGTGGAGGAATATCGAGTCCTCCACCGACCAAATGGAATGAGTGTATTGTATGGATGCATTTATGTTTCTGAATGTAGTTTGAAAGTGTAAATAGAATATAGACTTAATTGGAGGGCTGAAATGGCTTAGATGTCGGAAGCCCCAGTAAAAAGAAAAATTATTTTTAATCCCTTACAGATTTGGACCCTTTTTTTGATTCTACACTCCAAAATATAAGGCACTTCCGCCACTTCTTGTGAATAGGCGCTGGTTTCTCAAAAAAATAAAAAAATAAATAAAAGCTGAAGTTCTGTTTTTAATATTTTTATTTCGCCATTCTACTTGCTCAAATCAACTATGTGAATATATCAGTTTATGGCATTTTTGACATAGATTGTCATAAAATTATAATGAAATCGATCAATGTTTATCAATCACCAAAATATTTTTTACAACAAAATATCTTTTAAGTAAACCAGGTCATAATTTTTTTTCGTGAAGTTAATATATTTCGTTTTATACCCTCTAGGCACCCGTTGATATAAATTTTTATACTGATTTTTTTTACCACTAAAGTTTTTCGAATTTTTGAAAAGTGGTTGTCGACAAATCTGATTGAAATGAAAAGGAGTTTAACGTCGCACAGGCCATTTGAAAAACAAGCGAACTTAGTTTTTAACTATTAGTCAAGGTTTGTGGTTGAGACAAAAAAGTCAGTGGCACAAGCGGGATTCGAACCCACGATCTTCGGATAGATACGCCGCTGCTCTACCGCTTGAGCTATCGTGACCTCGATCTATTCGAACAAGGTGGTGTTGAGATGGGAATTTAGTAGTTAGAGTCTGAAGGGATAGAGGTGACGATGGCTCAAGTGGTAGAGCAGCGGCGTATCAGCCGAAGATCGTGGGTTCGAATCCCGCTCGTGCCACTGGCTTTTTTTATCTCAACTAAAAATCTTAATTAATTGTAATGTATGAATTGGTCAAGCGGACCACGAAATAAATTAATTTAGTTTGTAATGACTTATGAACCATTAAAATATATAAAAAATTTCTGTAAGAAAATACACGAAATAGCAAAATTATTTGTCAGAAATTATACTCGCTTTTTTAGTGGAAACAATAGTCCGATTTTACTGTTTTGATACAGTTATAAAATGCACTTGACAATATATTTAAAACGAATTGTTAACAGTGAAAATAGGTCAACTAGCCTTTGAGAAAAATGATGCCAGGCGAAGTCAGGTCGTCGAAATAATTCTCACTCAAAAAATTAGTTTACACCGATTTCCGCAAAGTTCTACCGCCTAAGGCTCCATACATCTAAGGATTTTACACTCGAATCACAAATCTGGCAATGAGGTTAAATTTTGACCATTTTCTGGCCAAAATGTTGGCTAAAATTTATTAAAAAAACAGTATTTTGTTTATCTTTTTATATCATACCAAATTAGAATAATTATTCAGAAATCGTGAGATGTAAGTTTCATAAAACCATTTTCTTTAACGTGCCAACGTTTCTTTCTTTTTTGAGATCATCTTCAGCGCCTAAGATTTACAAATATCTTTTATGTTTGTATATGTTGTATTTTGAAGGGGTGGGAAAGGAAGTCGGTATAGAAAAGACATTTTTGTATAAAGCGTCGACTTCACCTCAAAAGGTGAAAAGAGCCGACGAAGGGAAAAAAACGTTGGTAATGGTTCGGCAAGATTATCCTTTCAGGATTACATAGAAAGGGATAAAAGGAAAAGGAAAGCTAAATTGTTGGAAAATTAGATGTAAAAAATATCTGAGGTGGGGAATGTGATGTGATGATATATGTTATCCATATTGAATTTGATTGAATATCGCACTGCCACTCTCCACACGACGCGCAAGAATGGTTCAATCAAACAGAAGACAAACACTTTGAGTGATTAGAAATACTTTGAATTTAATTGAATTTTAAAAAAATAGTTTGCATTGTATAAATTTACTTTTTTCCACATCATTTGTTAAATTTAAACAATGTTCGTAAATCCCAGGCTCTGAAGATGATCTCAGTAAAGATGGAAGCGTCGGCACGATAAAGAAAGTGTTTTTCTGTAACCTACGTCACACCAGACCGCACCTCACGATTTCTGAATAATTATCGATTAACGGTCACTAATCACCACCCAAATTAGAATAGTCCGCGACGTAGAACGTTTTTGTTTTTATGTTAACCAAGAATCAAATTAATTCACCAAAAATAATATTTTTTAATCTTTAAATTATGATCATTTAATTACATTTGCTTTTTACTTATCATTTTTACTTTACATTATACCAATAAAAAGGAAAATTTTGATAGTGTAGATCATATCTGAGTTATGGCCGACGGACGCCAGCTAGATGAGAATGTTATGTGAAATCTGTTACCACCACGCGATTCTTATTCACAATTGAGTTGGGGTTTTGCAAGACCATTTTTTTCAAACGGTAAACGTTTTCAAAATAAAGGGGGTGGGTCAACTTATTACAAAAAGCATACCCCCTCACGTGTGTTGAGTCGGGGATATCTCAGAATTGGTCGATCTTACCAAAAATTTCCTTTCTGTAAAATTGGCATAAAATGGGGTCTAGAATCGAACTGTACAATAAAACAAGCTCTCATATCAAATAACAAAGTTATTGTCATTTCTCAGTTAGATGAAAAAGTTATATTAAATCTGTTAACACCACGCAATTCCTGGCCAAAATTAACTCGGGGTTTGTATACGACCGTTTTTTACTAAAGTCAATCGGTTTCGAAATAAATGGGCGGACTATAGAAGTTGATACACTCTGTATGTATAAAGTGTCGGGGTATTATGTAAATAGTTGGTGGCACATGCACGAATATAAAACGTATATTTTACGAGATACTTTTACGAGATGCTTTGGAAGGCACTCTAAAATATCCAAATAAATATAAAATAAATTAACATAAACAATATATGATAAATATAAATAAATAAATCTGTAAAACACGATCACAAATACAGTAGAAATCCGTTTACTCGTCCTTGAAGGAACCGGGCCGAGTCCAGATGATCGAAAGTCCGGATAATCCGGAAATTTGTGATTTTATCAGATTCATTTTTATTGGGTCATAAAAGCAAAAACTTGAAAACCTCGACTCATCCAAAAACGAGATTTTAGTCGTTGTGTGCTTTTTGGTAATATACAATTTTTTACTCTCTTTTGTTTTAATAAAGTACTTTTTCATTCATATCTAATCAACGGCGGATTATGTAAGAGATTATTTCAAACAGTAAGGGTGGCCAGTTTTTTGTGTATTATTTTTTTATTTGTATTTTATCTAGAATTTAACATTGTTTAGTTGCCGGCCAAATCGGAATAAAAGCTTCACGAGTGGAAAGGATCTTTTCCACCGGGCTGGCAAGTGAAGTAACTTGTTTTGTAAATACGTGAGAGCTTTTAAAATCGTTGACGGTTCAACTGGGATAAGATTTCCACTCTGCCAACCCGGGGTTAAACGATCGAGATGGAAGGAGATAAGTACCCTTGCCTAATTCTTGGCAATGTATTTTAAAATCCTCTTAGGCCGAGGTTAATTCGGTTTTTGAAAGATCACCGGCTACGAAAATCCTTGAAAAAATGCATAGAGATCGATCCGATATCTAGCTGTGGAGTCATTTTTGTGACTCCGGCGCATCACAATTTCTTTACAAGGAAAATATTCGTCGATTTCGAAAATTAAAATTGCTTCAAACCTCATCATTTCCAAGAACAAGAAATATTCCCTTGATGCTCTCTTGTAGGACTCTACCCTTTAGAAAATAAACATTGGATTGGCAGTTCACTCAGCCACTCAAACCACTTGAGATTCGCGACCCTTAATTCGTTACGATAGGCAAGTATGGAAGTATGGAAGTACAGATATGAATTAATTAATTAGTTTAATTATTGATTTCTATTATAACCTGTTTTTCTGTTCTCTTTCGCATTTTGGCAGTTTTTGTATTCTTTGTATTGTGTAAGCTATAACTTATATTTTATTTTATTGTGTATTTATATTTTATTATATATTATATTTTTTTTCTGATTGTTTAATTAACGATCTCTGGTAGATCGATCCAAGATCCATGGCCGTAAATGCTTTGAAATCTAAATCGTCTTTTTTTCCCCTTTTTTTGTGTTTAATAAAGCAGCATTATTATTATTGGCAGTTCAATTACTTCTGTTGGAAAAAACTCCAGTGTTTTACTAAATTGCTTGTCTTATTGTGTTATTATTATACATTTGATATTATTGCAGAAAAAAAATTTCAAATGACTGCAACGGCTCGTGAAATTCAGGGAAGGGATTGACACCTTGGTTGAAAAACTGTAACAGGATTCGTCCTTGGAAAGGAAGAAGGACTGAGTGGGGAAAAAACATTGATGAGGTCCCACAGTCGTATAAAATCCAGCCACGACTACACCCGTACTTTTCAAAGAATCGAACGACTTTTAGTCGAAACCCACGTGACATGAGTCAGTTGAAAAAGGATGTAGACAGTGCTTGAACGCCCAAGCAATCCGGAGCCAAAGTGGCAATATATTTTACGAAAAGACATGCGGTGAAAAAATTTGCTAAATCCTTGCATAAACAGACAAAGGATCGCGGGCAAAAAGCTCTTCCATTTTCTTCATGAGGAAATAAAATCCAAGCTGAGCTTCTTTTTTGTTTAATTAAGGAGAGGATATCCACCTCGGGATCGTTCCATATTGATGTTCTATGAAGACTGAATTCTAATTCTAAGGAAAAGAATGAACGAAAATGTCCCGGTGCTTTTGGTTAACCGTAGTGAAGTCCTGTTCCCCCAGGGTAACGCTTGGCCACACAAATTCCGTCGAGCAAAGAAAAAGGTCTTCGTGGGATCGAACACCTGTTTCACCTACAATATTGACCAGACCTTGCTGTTTCAGTTTGACTTCCACGATCACGATAATAACAATAAGTAATAACTTACTATAACGCGAAACCATTGTCAATGTAGTAAGAGAACAAAAGGTGTCTTATCATTGAACTTTTCCTCGTTCTAATTCGATAAAGTTAAATGAAGTGAATAACGCGTAATGCTTGACAATCTTGGAATTGTGTGATCAAACAAATTTTAGCTTTCATAACTAAGTCTTCCAGAATGTCCAGCCGGAATAATCAAACGAGCAAAGTTTTCACAAATCAATAATGCAATTTTAGGATATGGTTTCCGTCCAATTAACGCTTTTTAATTCCATACTAAGTTCTTAACTTCAAATCAAAACTTTTTATTTTAAATTAACCCTTTTCGACTTCTACTTAGGCCTTTTCAATTTCAAATTAATCTCTCTTAACTTCAAATTAACCCTTTCTTTAAAGCAATAAAAAAAACTAGATCATGGCATGAAATATAAGCATATAAACCAGTAATTAGACTCTTATAAGATCATATAAAAATTAATTACAGTTAAAATTAAAATGCATATAAAGTTAAATATAAAAATAAAGGATTCTTTTTTAATTTGAGATTTTTCAAAATATAAATTGGTGTGTGGTGTTTAGTGACCGTCAGTTAATGATTATTCGGAGATCGTGAGATGCGGTCAATTGTAACGTAGGTTTTAGAATTTTCTTTGTCGTGCCAACGTTCCGATCTTTATTGTGATCATCTTCAGGGGCTGGAATTCACAAACGTTGTTTACAATTAACAAATACATGTAAGATGTGAAAAAAGTGAATTTATACAATGGAAAATATATTTTTTTATATTCAATCAAAGTATTTCTACAAATTCAAAGTGTTTGTCTTGTGTGTCAGTGAGATTTTGCTATTGTATGTTTATATACGTTGGATTTTGAAAGGGTGGAGAAGGAAGTCGTTATATAAAAGACATTTTTGACTGAAGAGTAACATTAGTTTATTTTTGGTTTGTAATTTATATTTTGTTTTATCCAACTAACAAGAATATATTGGTTGATTTCGCGAAAATCAATAGAATAACAATAAATTAGAAATATCCCACTTTATTGTTGAGCAGTTGAGATCATCCTCATGGCTCAAAGTGTTTGTGTTAAAAACAACAGACAAGAAAGAGCACATCTATACGAAAAACAAACACTTTGAGCCTGAAGATGATCTCAGTAAAGGTCGAAACGTTGGCACGATAAAGAAAGCGTTTTTCTAAAACCTACGTCACACCAGACCGCATCTCACGATCTCCGAACAATTAATATAAAATGGTTTGTTATTTAAATACCAAGTGTACCAATTAATTACAATTAAAATTAAATTTATATTATACACTGGACTTTTTTCAGGGAGTTCACCCACCCCGTTAAGTGGCTGGGTCGGTTGTATCCCTGTTAAGCGTCGATCGTCGATTCCCAACCAACGAGGATTTAAAATTTCTCCCTCCACACGAGTCATCCTTTCGATCGTTATTGGAATATATTTTTGAAAATGATTTATTCTCTCATTTTATACAAGGCTCTTGTAATCACGATGTATTGTATAGTAAAAGCAAATTGTGGCCAAGTCCCTTCTTATGCACGAATAGTTTTAACAAGGCGATGACTCGCATTTGTTTTTCAGTTCCTTAATAGATATTCCTTTAGAGAAATTACGTTTTTTTTATACTAAAAAACAAATAATTCGACATAGTTTATCCCACTTGAATATACGAAAATCATAACTCAGACATATTTTTGATTTCAAATATTTTTTAAACATATCAATTTATATGATGATTTGTTTACATCGCGACCTTTACCCCAATGGGTTATCACTCCCTGATTTGCTGACCCTTTGGTGTTCACTCACCTCGTCGGGTGGCTAGGTCGCTAATTTCCCTTATGGCGTTACGCTCCAACAAAGGCTGTCGACAGCTATGCCATTTCAGCTGCAAACGCATACAAACCGTACACTAACATAATGTTAATTAAATTCGATAAGACAGACGCACAAAAAAATAATTTCATTATTTATGCATTCCGATTAGTCGATGTAGTTAGTACTCGATTCCTTCATCGACCTGCACACGGTATTACTAATCTAATCTAAATTAGGACAGATGGGGAACTTTCATAAATATTCTGCCATCAAACCTCACCAGACACACTGCTTGAGGGGCGATGGCAAGGCTTATTACCTAACCCCTCACCACACACTAATTCATACAGGCGTTCAAACAAAACACATAATGAAAAATAAAACCAACAGATAGAACGTAAGTATATACAATAAAAAAAAACCGACGTCATCCGCAAAACGGGAAAGGGGACCCAGAAATCGCTACCGTGGCCGAGAACTATTCTTAAATTTGGCGACATGCCTCACGCAAGGCATGACAAGAAAAAGTTATATAAAATGAAATATAAAAATCAAACGATTCTCCTAATAATTTGAGAAGAAAATGAAAGAATTTGAGTTTTTAAAATACAAAACACTTGCTTTATAAACCAATTATTTTATATTTTGAAAAAATCTCGAATTAATAGAAGAACCATTTGTTTTTATGTTCTCCATTATATAACGTTTTATTTTAATTAATTTTCAAGTGACATTTTAGAGTCTGACTATAGCCTTTTCTGTCAAACTCTTTTTAATTTCAAATTAAATTTTTAACTTCAAAGAAAACTAATTTTAAATTAACCCTTTTTACTTCAACTTAGTCCTTTTTACATCAAATTAATCTTTCTAAACTTCAAATTAACTTTTTAGTTTCAAATTAAGTTCTTAACATCAAAGCAAAAAACCATCTGAATTTTAAATTAACATTTTTTAGATCAACTTAGTTCTTTTTTTACATCAAATTAATCTTTCTTAACTTAAAATTAAC
>CM077101.1:31076398-31120894 GCA_039619505.1 Cimex hemipterus
AGAGAGAGAGAGAGAGAGAGAGAGAGAGAGAGAGAGAGAGAGAGAGAAAGGTGGATAAAAAATAGATAGAATACATAGAGAAAGATAGATAGATGAATAGAGATAAATAGATAGATAGATACATAAAGAAAAATAATAAGAGAGAGAGAGTGAGAGATAGAGAAATGAAAGAGAGAGGGTTTAAGAGATGAAATGAGAGATCGAGGAAAGAGAGGGACGGAATGAAAGAGGGAGAGTGAGAGAGAAATGATTATACATAATATAATAAATTTATATGCTTTCTTAATCTTTTTATCCGTTCGTTTGCAATGATAAATTAGATGCATAAAATTGGTTAATGGTCTTAAAATTATTTCTCCGAGTATTAACAATAAATATAGTGAATATTAAAACATACAATGATAGAACCAAACATTTTTACTCTACTTTTACGTTTCATTTACTTAGTAATCAAATTGATCGTCATAATAACTATTGTTTGACACATTACATAAAATCTTGGTTAATTTATTGTTTAAAAGAGTTATTTCTTGGGAAGGGTTTTTAAACAACCAGTCACTATTATGCACACCAGTGGGGAAACTGACTGACGTAACTGGCAATATTTCGGCCCTCATAACATTAATTCTTCGCTGGATTTCCAGACCCTCCCCCCGGGTCTATTCGATGTCAGGCTTGTGTCTCTCGGCAACTGCGTCCTGAAATTAATTCCTGGCATTTTTTCCCTTAAAATCCCTCTTTAACTGGAAGGATAAATCCTGCGGTTGCGGCATCCCGTCTTTCCAGAACAGATTCGAGAGTCAACATGAAATTTTTATTAAGTTGAATTTCTCATAGTACAATTTATTAATTGGACGAATAGTAAGTAGCGTGGTGAAAACGTGTATTCTGGGACGGCTTTATTTTTTGAAATTAACCAAATAGACATTGCAGTTTGACCGGTTCAAATCAGTTTGGCCGGTTTCTCGTCATCCTCATTAGTAGGTTCGGCTAAGACAAGCTCACATCAACCCTTCCCGAACAGTAATTAATGTCCAATTAATAATTTAGTTTTTAAGTAACGCTAGAGTGGAGAAAACCATGCTTTTTCGAAATCGGGAAAATGTCGTTTGATAATACGCCGAAAGGTTAAAAACCAAATTCATACAATTAAATTTTTACCATTATTACGTCGCTCATGAAAGCGTTTAAAATTATATAAGAGTTTCAAATATAGACCCAAATGTAACTGACTAGTTGCCTAAACAACGAAATGGGAAAAAATGATCGCCGGCTGGATCGTATTGGAGATGGAAAAAAGGTATTGCCGGAAATGGGTTCACTTGGGTGGAATATTTCAGCAGTAAACGTTTCACTTTAAAAATCTCATGATTTCACTTCAATCGACACCTCCTTTGGCAACAAAATGACCCCCTACAAAAATGGGGCAACGGGTTATTTGGAAATATTTCGGCTAACGCACTGTCTGACTAATCCAATTGGCAATCCGACGACACTTTTACAATTCTGTGCTACCATGTACAATTATTATTTTGTAAATTTCCCATTAGGGAGTCGGTCTTGGGTTGGCACTACAATGACCACTACTTCACTCCATTAATTAACCCGGGCAACATGGTTACATAAAAGAAAAGAATATTATCAGAGGGAAAAAACGGAAAATTGTAATCTAACCTTCGATGACGCCCAGTAAAATTTCGATTTTTGTTTCCAGTTCGTCTAATATCCCCCGACCACATTTGCCCTTCTTGGCTGATTATTTGCTTTTGGGTTTGTGAACTGAAGCCTGTTAAATTATTCATACTAAAGAATATTTCTTGAAGGAGTTTTGAATTTAAAAATTGTTTACATGGGTGATTTGTTTAAAATTATGTTCTTTAATTAAAGAAACTGGAAAAAAGGTTTGTACGGACTATTTATGAAGAAAATAATGTTCATGTTATGCTAATGCTAATGGCACTTTTCCACTCCATTTTCCGAAAATACACAGGAATTTTTTTACGTGGATACATTTCCACACCTTCTCCTAGGTTTTTTGACGAAAAATTAAAAGGTTAATTTGAAGTTTAAAACGGTTGATTTGAAAAGAAAAAGGGTTAAATTGAAGGTGAAATTAAAACGGGGTAATGTGATGGAAAAAAGGAATAATTTCAAATAACAAAAGTTGAGATTTCTGATATCACTTTCATCTCTTAGTATCTAATCAATGAATATTTTCTCTTCATTATACAAAACAAAGCAAGTTTTATTAACAAGCAAAACTTAAATTTACAGTAATTTTTCTCCAGATGGTTGAAACTGGTAAATTTAAAGTAAAAATGAGTTAATTGCAAATTAAAAAATGGAAATTAAACGGTCGATTTCTAATTGAAAAGGGTTCATTTGTAGGGAAAATGCTATATATAAAAATGCAGTATCGATTTGTTAAAAACTTCGATTCTACGAACATTCTGTAGAGAAAAAAATGTAATATAAAAATCAAAATGTGTTTGATTATACAATTTCAAGAGTATCAAACAACATGCATTATGCGCCGAAAGAACAATTAGCTTCTCGAGAAAGAACGCCGGGGAGTTCAATAAGACACCTTTTGTTCTATGATTACATTAAAAACTGTTTTATATAATAGCTAAATTATTAATCCGGGTTCAAACTAACTTATTATTCTCACACTTTATTCGGAGGTAAATTTGGTTACGTTTTTATTACGTTATGTTTGATTTTACACGGGCGGTATCATTATCGTTATGCGGGAAGTTTAGCTTACATCGTATGCGCCTTAGAGACGACCTGCGGCAACAGCCCGCCACCTGCTCAACTCAGGAGAATATGCTGCAGAGAGCCCCACGAAGGGAACAGCAATTGGAATGCTGTTAATGTTTAATGATGAGTCGCGTTTCTGCCTGTGTAGTCTATTATCAGAATGAGTCTACCGAGAAAATAGGATGCGTACAATGCCCCAGGTTGGAGCTCGCTTCAGTTTGGTTGGACGCGGTGTAATGTTCTGGACTGGGATTTACACTGGGGGTGGAATAGGAATCCGTATTGTTTAAGGCAACCTGACTGCAGTCCGCTATGTCCAAGAAATCATCCAGGAATAAATACATCCCGCATTGTCGGGGATTTTCGATTTCTGGATGGCCATCTAAAAATAACACGCCGTATGGCTCAATGGTCTATTTCAAGCCTTTTTCACTACTTAAGAATCTCAACTGCTCAAAAATGAATTGGGCAATTTGTAATTTATTCTTATTCTATTAATTTTCATGAAATTAACCGATATATTCTTGTTAGTTGGATAAAACAAAACAGAAAGTATAGACCAAAAATAAACAAAGGTTATTTTTCATTTTTAATAACGGATTTACAAAAGACTGTAAATATGCAGATTACTCATTTTGGAAACAAACTCCTTTTCTCGTCTTTTCTCCATTTTAATCTAGCTGTATTTTCTTTAACTATGTACAGACATCATCTTGAACCAGATGTTGGCACTATTATTGTGAGAATAAGTAATCGAGGTCACCGGCAAGGTAGCTGACGATTCTCAGAGCGTGGTCTTCGTGACATTGGTCCTATTCTGAGAGACTGGAAGTGCCAATAGTCTGGTAGTGGATCTCAGCGCGTATGTCGCTAAGGGAGGATAGAAATATTGTCATTGCTGTAAGACGGAACCTTTTCCATAGTGCCCGCCGGAGCCAAAATGTGATGGAAGATGTTTTGACAAGGCCTTTACCAACACAACCGATTCGTAATCCTATGTGGGAAGTTACCCTCACATCGTATGCCCCTTTGAGACGACCTGCAGCAAAAGCCCGCCACCAGCAACTCAGGACAATTGGGCTTGGTGCACCGAGCGAATTGGAATGCTGTCATGTTTACTGACGATCGCATATCTTTTTGTATAGTGATAGCAGGTGCCGAAGAGTCTACCGAGAACGGGGACCAGTTCCTCAGTGCAGTTTGGCGATGTAGTGGTCTGGGCTGGGGTTTACACAGAAGGACGAACACGAATCAATAATGTTGAAGGCAGCCTCACCGTAGTCCGTAGAGTTGTTCATCAATGTTTAGAAAACCTGGGAATTTCCCATCTGCTCCCCCCCCCATTGTCTCCAGACCTCAATCCCATTAAGCACAAGTGCAGAAAAAGCTTTTCGATCAACATCCGCAGTCAGTTGACCTGCAACAACTGAGTCAGCGTTGCAACATCTTTGGACTGAACATCCTTACGAAATTACGACAAACTCATTATAAATAAGCCTAACAGGGCAGAGAAGTTTTAGCTGACAGAGGGCATTATACACGGTATTAACTGTTTAAAAAAATATAATAATCCATTAATTAAATTTTCCTTCAGTAAAAAGATTTTTAATAAGTTTTAATGCAATTCGTAATAAAAATAAAATAAACGCCAGGGAAAAGTAAATACTACAAACTTGGGAATATCTTTATTAATTTTCGAGCTGTTTACATAGAAAAATATGCCGGGAATCTGTCGATAAAACTGAACCAAAAAAATACATTTGGCTATCTTTTCGTTATTATTTTACTCATTTACTTTGGTTTTACTAAACTTTTTCGGCTGTATACTTGTAGTGTCCGCTGAATCCCATAGCCACTCTATAATTAAGACGTGTACATTGAGTAAAAATGGATTTCATGGCGACACTTGTCTTACAATTTGTTCGTTAACAACATTTTGGTATGTCTATCCTCACTGGGTTGAGACAGACCCAGCAGAACAAAATGATCGGTAACTACCAAATAACAGGTTCGTCGCCCCGCCGACGGCACGGAGAAAACAACTTGACATATTGTTACGAATTTAATAACATAAACGAGACGGAAACTTAATAACCGTCCGTTTTCTCCCGTTGAAACAAAAGCTAAGCCCGACCTTCGTAATCGTCCGTAAGCGTTGTGTAACAGTTTAATTAGATTTGGCCTTTGAGCAAGGTTTGTAACGGGTAACGCATGGTAGTGAGCGGCAACTCCCACGTCGGCCGGCCCACGACCGTCCCCTCGGAACGGTCTTTTTTCTCAGATTTTATCCAATATGGGCAACCGGGGAAAAATAAATCTGGTTCTTACAATTAAACCCGTTATAGCCACGAATCTGTTTGTGCCCTGACTCTAAATCAGCAGTTCGCAAAACCCTTTCTTCCCGTTTTTCAAACAAACCAATCTATCAACGAACTTTACTAACTGGGCTAATTATTTTCAAAGTTTTTTTACAAATGGCTCATGCTAATTAGACGTAAACAGTTAAGTTACTTTTTTTTTCTTGAATAATTTTAAAGTTTATTTAGCTAAGCATTGCAGCGTGTGGAAAGGTAAATTCGTCTATTTATTCCAGTACATGATTAAATATTCAAAACGGATACAGCTTTAATATAATTCACCTCGTTTTCAACCTCGAGCTTCATCGATAGACAGAGCATAAGAAACAATGTTGAAAAAAAAAATTCCCAATTAAAAATTAGAAAAATTGTCAAGTTTTGCCGGAAACTCGAAGGCCCCCATTATTAATTTCATGATAATTATCTCCTCTTCATAATATGAATTCAAGAGAGAAAAAAAATTGTTAACACATGTGTTTAGGATTGTTATCAATAAAAAATAAAAACACTTTGCCCATGGAGGAATAAACTAAGTGGACACCCACTTGGCTATCAATAAATGATAAGTCTATATGTGCAAAGATTTATATTTACTTTTATTCTATAACTTTTAGTTAAAATGGCAAAATAAGCCATTCTCTGAGATCATTCAATACTATCGGCCATAAGCAGGGTGTCTCTTGACAAATATTAATACCACAGATGAGGGTGCGTCGGTGGCCGCAACAATTTAGGCGTTGACACGGCGCTCATCACTGTAAGGTAAAGGTCCCGAGTTCGAACCCGGCATTCAAATGGGCTTTTTTCAAAATCACCGGCACCCTGAGGGTTTATGGAACATCTGCTGTCTCATCATGTTTTGTAGGAAACTCGAATGGACCACATTATTAATTTCATAATAATTATCTCCTTTTCATAATGTGAGATAAAGAGCAGAAAAATAAATGATAACACGTGTGTTTAGAATTTTTATCAATAAAAAATTACTTTGACCTTGGAGGAATAAAATAATTTGTCACCCGTGTGGCTATCAATAAATGATATGTTTATATGTAGAAAGATTTATATTTATTAATTTTTTATGGTAGCTTTTTGGTTGAAATGAAAAAAACTAGTGACACGAGAGGGATTTGAACCCACGATCTTCTGCTCAATACGCCACTGCTCTAACCCCTTGAGCTGCCGTCATAGCATCGCGTATTGAGGCAAACGTCGTGGGTTCGAATCCTCCTCCTGACTTTAAATTTTTCATTCCAACCAAAAATTTTCCATAAAAGATTAATTAATTGAAAGAAGTAATTTGGTCTATAGACCACAAAAATGGTCTTTTATTTACTTTTATGCAATAACATGTGGTTAAAATGACAAAATAAGCCATTCTCTGAGATTATCGGCCGTATTAAGTTGTCACATGGCAAATATCAATATTATAGACGATTATGTGATATATCAAATTGGACTGAAAAGCCCTATTATTCCAAGCCCAATTCTCAATTGTATACCAGATATTTCAATTTTCAAGTTACTCCAACCTTTCGCAACTTTATTCAATAAAGTCCTTTTTATATCTCATAAAATTTGAATCCTACTGTAAATCTGATTTCACCAGGAGGACCGAAAATCTGTAACTTTGCGCAATACAATAAATACAAAAAATACTCAAAAGAAAAAGGTTGCGATTTTCCAAAGTGTTCGTCTAATGTTTAGGTAAAATTTTTTTGGTTCTATTATTACTTAGGAAAAAAAAGCTACTAAAATTTTTAATTAAATGTTCAAAATGTCTACCTTGAAGAATACAAGTCAAATAAATTGGATACAGCCCACAATTTTCTATCTGGACATTTTGAACATTTAATTAAATTTTCAGACGCTTTTTATTTTTTCTTACATTAAATTTTGTACCAAAGTTCCTTTTTTTATATAGAATAATTTTCAATATACTAACTTTTTAATTATTTTAAAATTTAATTTTTTTAAATTATTTTGATCAGCTTATGCTTAATTACGTAATTACTGAATTAATTATACACACTTTTTCAAAATGAAAAATTTGTGTCACAGGAGGGATTCGAACCCACGGCTTTCGGCTAAATACGCTTATAATTGGAATAAAACCGATTGGAGGTTTTTGGCATGTGCGATCGAAGTTATGGGTAGCTCAAGTGGTAGAGCAGCGGCGCATTTAGCCGAAAGTCGTGGGTTCGAATCCCGCCTGTGACATAAATTTTTCATTTCGAAAAAATTGTATATAATTAATTGACTAATTTTCAACCTAGTTCTTTAGTAGGGGGAACATTTCTGTTAGCATTTAGAAGACAAAGAAAATCTTAGTTAAACTGTAAAACAAGGACTTTAGAAATTTGAAAAAGTTCAACTTCTCAACGATTTTGCTTTGGGTTACCATAAAAAAATACTAAATTAAAAAAAGAATCTTGTAGGTTTTTTTATTGTTCTTTTTCTTGTATTCGTATCTGTAATCAGTGTAAAATTGAGAATCGGACTCTGAACAATAAGGGATTTCTACTCCAATTTGATAGAAGTGTAAACTTCTGAAGAAATTACGTTTGTTCACGGGACACCCTTTTTGGGAGGGCTTGTTGTACTTTTAGTTGAGTTCGAAAGGAAAATATACTGTGAACATTTTTATTAGGCCGGCCAGTTATTGCAAACGTAGAGTCTAATAAAATGGAGAAATGTAATATGTCCGGTTCCCAGCTTATTCATCCTGCCAAGGCCTCAAGTTCGCGAACCTCTTCTGAATTAGTGCGGTTTGAAATGGCCGATGCCAGGATATCCGTCTGAACATAAAAGTAAAAAGGATACAACTTTTTTTTTCTCTTTTTTTTAACGGTCTTGTTAA
Source organism: Cimex hemipterus (assembly GCA_039619505.1). Lineage (NCBI taxonomy): Eukaryota > Metazoa > Arthropoda > Insecta > Hemiptera > Cimicidae > Cimex > Cimex hemipterus. Next base: position 31,084,379 of record CM077101.1, read on the forward strand.
AATCGGGTACGTCCGTCGTGTTACCGATATCATGCTCGATCGAACGCTTTATCGGATTTGTACCGAATCGGGGAGCGTGATGTAAGGGCCGAAGGATAATCCGGTATTACACCTCACAGCCCCCTCGTATGACGAAAGTTCCATTCATGTAGAGATCACGTATTCCAGTCAGAGTGCGATTACACACTCGACGTTTAGATACCCACATCTTTCTAATTAGTGTAATTTATTCCATTACCACATTCTTTGAGAGCTAACTGAACTGATAGTTATAATTTAATATTTATTTGAATTTGAATTTTATTTTTAGTTAGTGTTGTTGAAGGTGGTTTTAATGAAAAAATAGTTGTTCAATGTTTCAGAAACTTGTGCCATCTTGGAGAAATTTGTATTTCTTAAGTAATAAAAACATTTTTATAGAAATGCTGTCTTTTTGCTATGAAACAATAGTTAAATATTTTTAAAAAATGTTTATATAACTGAAGACGTCTTCATAATAGCAGAAGTTGCCGAAACGTGAAATATTAATGTTTCATTAAAACTACCTTCAACAATACGGCCTATAAAATAAAACAAGGTTTTTCAAATATGAAAAAAGCCGGACACCTGCTTTTGGGCCAAAGCCTGAGCAGAGATAAGTTGTTCCCACATAATAGAGGCGTGTCATCCCTTGGCTACATACATAGAGCGTGTAGGCATGCCGCCGGATTTAATAAGAGTTCTCGGACACGGTAGTGAGTTTCAGGGTCTGCCTGTTCCGCTTTTTACGTGAATTGGGAATTTTTTTATTGTTTATAGCCTTCAAAAGGCACATGCTTTGTGTTTCTGTGATTTGTATGAGTGAGTGTATTTATTACAGCGAATGGGGAGGGGCTGACGGTGGAATAGCATCCCCATCGTCCTGTGCTCGTGACTTGGGTCGATGGCGGACGTTATAAAAGTACCCAATCGACTACAATTTAGATTATTTTCTTATTGTATACATGTTGACGGAAGAATATCGACTACTCCATCCACTAAATATAAGAATACAATGCAAATAGGTGCGAATGTATTTATTTGTGTGAGTGCGTATTGAATGTGTGTTACAACATTTCCCATGCACTCGGGGCTGAAATGACCTACCAGTCGGATGCCCCTTAAAAAAAAGAGAGAGAAAAAAGAAGGACAACAACAACGAATAAAGAAGAATAAAAAACAACGAAGAAAGATTGTTTTTACGGGGCTTCGCACCAGCAGAGGTCATTCAACTCTAGGAGGTGTATGTTTTTAAAAAAAACTATTTGTACGTATTTCGAACCCGGGACCTTTACCGTGCAGTGATGACCGGCCACCGACGCCGCAAAGAAAGATAAATATTTATTTTCAATTGATTCATTTTTAAGTAAGGTATTGGTTGAAATAAAAATTCAGTATCACGAGCGGGATTCGAACCCACGACTTTCGGCTAAATACGCCGCTGTTCTGACGATAGCTCAAGTGGTTATTTATTATTGCGATAAGTAATTAAAAAGGGTTATTTATTACTTATTTTTAGGTTTTGGGGGTTGAATAACGATTTTAAAAATTTGAATTAATTATTCTTTTTATCTAATATCTTGGTTGAGATGAAAAAGTTAGTGTCACGAGCGGGATTCGAACCCGCGACCTTCAGTTCAATACGACGCTGCTCCAACCACTATCTGACTTCTACAGCTCAAGTTGGCGAGCAGCGGCATACTGAGCCGAAGGTCGTGGGTTCGAATCCCGCTCGTAACACTGACCCTTTTATCTCAATCAATTCCTCACTTAAAGATTAATTAATTGAAAAGAATTTATTTGGTCAATCGGACCTCGAAACTTAATGGAATTAATATTTATTATTCAGCGTGGAGATTGAATCGTTTTGACAAGTTTGGCCATAAAATACATTCAACTATTCATCAAATAATCCTAAATCGTTTGATTTTTAAGCAAGAATTTGAAAGAGAAAAATATGTTGGAACTCGTAATGGAACCGCGTCTAATTTCAAAACATTTCCCCCGAGAAGTACGGTAGCAGACAACTTTTGTTATATTGGTAAACTCATAGGGGTTCAAACATTTTTATATAAATTGAACGTATGACAGAACGCGCAAAAATGTCCACTTATCAAAACTGAAATGGCAGTAGCACAATAGCACTATTAAGAAGTTATAAAAATTCCTTGAGTGACACACGTGTATGACAAGACAAGGAAGTCGACAATCGGAAATAATCATTTCTGACCGGACCAAATCAAATTACGGACCTTTAATTACGAATGAGAATCACACACTTTTCTCTTCCAGAAAAAAAAACCCCAGTTGGAATCATCTTTGCACCGAAATCAACATATTCGTTCCGTCATAACTCATTCTCTCCATGAAGATCTTACAAAAATGGGCCTGATGGAGAATAAACGCCCCGCTTTTCAAGACCCTGGAAATGCCCCGGTATTATCGACGTATCGGAGAGAACGTGTCAATCTATTAGGCCTGTTACACGAGAAAAGTGACGCATTGTCCAATTCCAGCGAGAAAAATCTCGACTCCAGGGTGAAAACACACTTCCCAAAACGACAATACAAACCGGCACATACTCCAGGAAGCGTCGTCTAACGTACCAAACTGGATAATGATAAATATGGTTACACCATGAACCGTTTCATCCGACAGATCCGTCGATCAGAGAAAAAAAAATCGACGGTTCTATACATGACTAATATAGAGATCTAGTTTAAAGTATCATATATCCTATAATAATTCAATTTATTGAATCAACAAAATTTTTTTTTATTACGCAACGGGAATTAACTGGAAGGTGTGTGATATTCGAAGGTGAAAGCCTAATCTGGAAATCGTCCTTAAAATATTAATAAAACGGTTAATTAACTTTTTTCTATTGAGAGGAATATAATCATCACACACTGGATCGTTTTATGGTCGGTTTGCGTATTAAATGGACACGGTAGGACGGTACTGTCATAGCTCAATGATTACATGTGCAAATCGTTTGAAATAATAATCATGCTTGTAGCTTTGAGGATGGATTGAACTGCTTTAAATTTTGCTTAAACAGCTTAAATTTTTTTCTATCGTAAAAATGGCTTAACGTCAAACTATCACCCTTAACCCTTATACCCCTCTGGGTGTTGCGGACGAGTGTAAGAAACGTAGGTTGAAAAACACTAGACGTTCTTACCCACTAGGCTGCCAATGTCCCAAAATGCTAGCGCGGTTTGCTAGTCAACTATAGATTTAAGAGAGATAATTGATGCCTCTTATCATCCTGATCTGTCTATTCTGGCACGTTTGTCGTGTCTCTCTAGACTTTAGTTGTTTTTTGTATCTTTCATTGTACAGTGAACGGGGTGAAAGGGTTGGGTAGGCTTGCCTTTGTACTTCCGTCCATCAATGTTTGATTTATATTTAGGAAACCTATGGTCTAAACGACCCTGGACGTCTGTGCTACCGTGAAAGAAAGCTTTACCCAATCTTACCCAAAATGCTGTCTCTGAAATCCCGTTTATTGGACCTCCGAACGTGTAATACGAGGTCCTTGGGCTTTTGTAAAGAAGTAAAGGGACCTTGGAGAATAACCAATTACTCAATCTAACCCCCGAGCGATCAAACCGTAAGCATAGATACATTTTTACATATGCTCTTGTTCCAGTTACAAACGTTTCATGTCAACTTCCAAACGTTTATAGGTACAAATTATATCATGTCATCCTGAGACATTTTTAAACTTTCATTCCTTGAAAATTTAAATACAGCTGTCGAAATACATAATTTATTCCGTTGAAGCATTTCTGGACAAAATTTAATTAATATCAAAACATGAACAACAACAACTGGCGCAGAATGATAATTTCCCTTCCAATATAAAACATTAAGATCATGATTATTAAGCGCTTTAAAACAACAACAGGACGTTAAAAAATAAATTTACAAAAAACCAAATAAGGCTTTCAATTAATTGAAGATACTCCTTAATCGGTGTTCTTTATCCCGTATTTTTCATTATCTCTTTCTTTGATGTTCAACCTTTCCACACGTAATTTAATTGTCTCAATTAAAAACACACATTTATGCCAAACTAAGTTTGGAGGGACTGCTGCGACTCCAACCCTACAACGACGCTAATATTATTTATAACCTAAACCTACGGTCGAAGGACGTCAAGGTGAAAAAAAACACCATTTACGCAAATAAATACATTCACGCAGAGCACCTCTCGCATTCACTATACTAACTAAGCCTAATTGGTTCACCAGGTCTGTAGGTACTCGAACTTCCGCAGACCCGTGTCCATACACACTCCTCTCACGCAAATAAATGCATTCACACAACCAAGTTTTTTTAATATAACACGAAGGACTACCCTCTATCGCACCTGGAAATATATTATATATTTAAACCGAGACTACTTGGTGTGTCTATTTCTCGATATTCCAGAAAAAAAAAACACCCAAACTTAGGCCACCAAGTTCACGCTAATAAATACATTCGCTCAAATTAAAGAATAGTCTTTCATTAAAGGTACCATCCTGTGGGTGGGTGATCTTTCCATTATGAATAAAAATTAATCAGTACTTTTTTTTATTTGTTACAAATAATTTGCTTGTTTCATGCTTGTTCACAAAAATATATATGTCCTAGAATTTGTTATTAAAAAAATAATAAATATAAAAATGAAGGAAAAAGTACTTTATTCAATGAATATATAGGAATAATATTTAATAATATAATTACATGGAGAACGGGCAATAAGTATTAAAATAAACCAAACAAACAAATAAATAAATTTAAAAAAAGTATATCGTACAAAATTGAAACATTCTTCAGAGGGATTTTGTTATTGAATTTTGTGAAAGGAAAGTTACACAAATTAATAATAGAAAATAGGCTTTAATAATTGCAATAGGAAACTAATTGTTTCTTACATTATTATAGGCTTATTTAGGACAATTTACAATACTGAAACAATTAGGATTGTATAAAGGAGAGATTAGATATTATCTTTTTATCGTGGACGAACCAAAATGTATGAATTCAGGTGAAATCGGAAATTGCCGAAAAATGCAAAGTATCTTTTCTAGTCTGCCTGTTGCATAAAGGGCGTTCGTAGGGGGAAACAATTCACATCCAATTTTAAAAAACCAACGAACAAAAGGAACGTAGGAAATTTTAGTAATTACACAAAGATAAAAGATATTTTGATTTAAAAAAAGAGATCTTTTTATAGTAATAAACTGGATCTTGGATTATTAGATGATGTGGATGTTGTAGTATTTTTTGTTTTTATTTGTCTTAATGCTGTCGAATTTTGGAGAGACAGATAAAAACTAAAAAAGAGCTAAGAATCAAGAGGAACTTTGAGCTTGTGCACAACAACTAATGACGAGCAGATCAAAATTTGCCATGGTATGACCTAACGGGAGGTCTATTTTAAAAAATCATAAAACTCCATTAAGCTTGAAATATACCAGGATCTTCTGTCGTACCTGATCATCCGGATCTACCTTTTCTCGCTCGATTCGTTGTTCTCAATCTTCAACGGTGGCTTTGTACCCACTGGGTTATATTTGCAATGGGCAGCCGAGGATGATCGGAAGCGAACTAAAGGCCAATCACCTCGTAGACCTCAGCAAAATATCTTAATGACTTGAAAAATTATTGATGATTTATTCGATTTATGAGGTTTCATTGTTACATCCGAACGAAAAGTTGTTGAAAAATCATATGATTTGTAATAAGCCAAGGTAGTAAGATCTGTTTTGATATCTTGTAAAATCAATTTATACAAAGAAATATTCATCTTTAAATATACAAAAGAGAAGTGTTTCCATTACCCCAAAAAGTAATAAAAATTATAAATAATGACGTGTATTGAATATCGCGTGAAATAAATGGGCGGATGAGGACGGGTATGGAGTACAGCTTCCTTCTGGAGAAAGACTTGTACGTGGATACGATGTGGTAAAAACAACGTTCTCAATGGATTATTAGACCGAAAAAAAAAATAATGGTGCAATGTTCGCGGTCCGTCACTTCCGCATTTGCTCAGTGTCGTCCACTATGGCAAAACCGAGTTATGCTTAAAAAGCGGTAACACGATGTTTTCGCACGGGCATTGACTACAAACAAGCAAGCCATGAAGCGCGTAATGTCTTGGAATAAAAAGTGAGAGCATCCGCTATCAGCGAATGAAAAAAAATCGTGATTTCTAATTCCATAGCAAATGGCAATGGTCGTAAATATACATAAAAGAAACATGCTAACGGATCGGTAGAGGTGAAAAGTTTGTCAAGTCGCAAAGATACCTTACGCAGAAAAAGCGCAGACTCTGTCCAAAATAAAATATCAGAATCCTTGCAAACTTTATTTACAAGTACAGGCCCTTAAGAGCGAAGTCAAAAATTATTACTGCAATTCAATGAAAGAACGTTAAGAAATAAGTTAAAGGCAAAACGCGGAAAGTCATACAACTGATCCCTCTAGGGCGGCAACACGTGTAGACGGAAAAAGACTTCTTGATGGTTTTGCCCGTAACCGGTACCAAGTCCTTACCAAGGAGCATTAAACAAATAAGGAACGGAAATTTGGTTATAAAATTAAAACGATTTTTGAAAAAAAAATTCCACAAAGGAAAGAGAAAGGGAGGCGTCCTTCGCGGCAACCTTTCGGACAAAACGGCTTTTGCCCACATAAAATTCGATAAATTGCTGAAGAGACTAGACCTTACCACGGCCCAATTTTTCAAAAAACCGATCATCCTCCGTTAAAGTAAACTTTTTGTCGACCTTATCAACGGACAATACTGCTATTGGAATCTTTCCGTCGATACACCTTGCAAGGAGGGGGGCATCGTATAAACAAATGACTTATACGAAAGACTTATAAGTACCTATTATTTTTGTACATAAATCATACGTTCTACAAAACTGTCAACTGAAACGGCTATTAAAAATAATATGTAAGTTACGTGGCTATATGTATGCGATTGCCTTGTCTACATGTACATACCTACATGTCACGCCTACTTCCGTTTAAATTAAATTTTATATTACAAATTAGTTACCAGCACTGTCCGATTATTACAATTTTATTTATTTTGTAAGGGAAAATGCTGACAAGAATAACATCAACTTGATTACTGCAGGCAGTTGTAGTAAGAATGAAGGGTTAAATAGCAAAAAATTTACCCACCCTAAATTGTATCACAGATAGATCGAGGTGTGTAGGATTCGATAGTGTGCAGAAGTTAAGTTCTCATGTTGATCTCATGCCGGCAACCACTGACAGGTGACTGACTGGAGCTGGAGACCGAGTCCTCCCACTACCCCCAACACTACTTTCACCTTTCATGACCTCCTTTCTGCGCCCTGCCCCACCTTACGTCACCACCCCCGACGAAGGAGACCGCTCGGACAATCCTGGGCCGAGGGAAACAGCCCCGGGGGTTGGAATGTCCATTCGATTTGGTCACGCCTTGGCCCATTGTGCCATCCCATTCGGCCGGGAGTCGGCAACGCGAAGATATTTCCACTGGAGACCGGGATGAATAATGAAAGTTTCGCTTTAACAGCGTTGGAAACCTTTGGCCGAGTGTTGATCGGCAGTCGAAAGGATAATAGCAAGAGGAGAATCATACCCGCCCACACAAACTATTGTTTGTATGGCGAATTCTAATAGTAAACCAAAAAACCGTCTTTCAAAAAAGTAAGACTAAAAAGATTATTGCAATTAAAACATTTTTTAATAAAAAATTTGAAGCAGTCTTTTAACTATTCAATGTTTTATTTCCAAAGTCCAAAGAATAAATTTATATTGGCAATGAAATCATTATTTTAATAAACTGCTCAAAACAAAAAAGAAATTGCCAATTTTGTATGTGGCAATTGTGTATTTACTTGAGCTAGCATTTTTATTGCAAATCGTATTAAAATTTATTATAAAATATTATGTTTGTTACGGAAGGAAAATTTAATTAAGGTATTTTTAAAATAACAAACTAAATATTTTAAATTCCATAATTTTGTTTAATGGACAAAATTTTTAACAAATAACACCAAGTATAATGTCGTCTGTTAGCTACATCTTCTGCGTATTTGTTAGGCATACTGCTAATGAAGTTGTCACTAATTTCACTCCATAGGTACAACGCTGTACTCAGTTGTTGCAGGTCAACCGCCTGCGGATGGTGATGGAAAAGCCTTTTCTGCAACGTATCCCACTTGTGCTCAACAAGATTGAGGTCTCGAGGCAATGGGGGGAAAGGAGCAGATGGGAGATTCCCAGGTTCTAAACATTGATGAACAACCCTACCTCTACAAGGTCTGGTATTGTCATCTAGAAATCGAAAATCCCTGCCAATGAGAGCCCTGGTTTGAAGGATGCTTCCCGCAATAATTTCTTGGAGATAACGGACTACGGTGAGGCTGCCTTCAACATTATTGATTCGTGTTCGTCCTTCTGTGTAAACCCCAGCCCAGACCACTACATCGCCAAACTGCACTGAGGAACTGGTCCCCGTTCTCGGTAGAATCTTCGGCACCTGCTATCACTATACAAAAAGATATGCGATCGTCAGTAAACATGACAGCATTCCAATTCGCTCGGTGCACCAAGTCCAATTGTCCTGAGTTGCTGGTGGCGGGCTTTTGCTGCAGGTCTTCTCAAAGGGGCATACGATGTGAGGGTAACTTCCCACATAGGATTACGAATCGGTTGTGTTGGTAAAGGCCTTGTCAAAACATCTTCCATCACATTTTGGCTCCGGCGGGCACTATAGAAAAGGTTCCGTCTTACAGCAATGACAATATTTCTATCCTCCCTTAGCGACATACGCGCTGAGATCCACTACCAGACTATTGGCACTTCCAGCCTCTCAGAATAGGACCAAAGTCACCAAGACCACGCTCTGAGAAACGTCAACTACCTTGCCGGTGACCTCGATTACTTATTCTCACAATAATATTGCCAACTTCTAGTTCAAGATGTACATAGTTAGAGAGAATACAACTAGATAAAATGGAGAAAGACGAGAAAATTTGTTTGTTTCAAACTTTTCCCTTTTTTGGAGGGAAAATTATGCATAGCATCTCAGGCCCAGTTCAACTTTAAAATTTCAAATACATCCTAGCACGTCATTGTCTAGGATATTTTACGTTGAAAACACTGGTGCATCTGATTTTATATTGGTAAAAAAGACAACATGTTTTTTTTGTAACAGTCGTTCTGTTAGTACTGTATTTTAGTATTGAGCCTATTATACATGATCTATAAGCAAGGTTGTACTGTTATAGACATTTATGGTTTAATGCAAACTGTATTAACTTATTTGATGATTGTAAGATATTTAACCACTTTCTTCATTTAATTAACACTTATGAAAGGTATTGGTCGAGATAAAAAAGTCAGAGTCACGAGCGGGATTGGAACCTACGATCTTCGGCTAGATACAGCGGTGCCCTACAACTTGAGCTAGGGTGATTTCGATCTGCTCGGACACTAGTCCCCACCTCAACCTCACCTCTCGAATTTCCCTCCTTTTTGCCATTTTTCAAATGCCGTGTAATCTATTTGATACTCGGCTACATATGAAGGACATATGAGGTGTCCGAGCGGATCGAAGTCACGATAGCTCAAGTGGTAGAGCAGCGGTGTATTGGGTATAAGGTCGTGGGTTCGAATCCCGCTCGTGACGCTGACGTTTTTATCTCGACCAATACCTTCATAAATATTTATTAATTGAAAAATGTTAATTGGCCAATCGGACCACGAACTGTAATGGATATTTAACAGCTCTTAATTTTAGTGACCATTCACAATTTGGCCAGTACGGAGACCATAAGGCCGAAAACAAAATAAATAAAGTGAAGCTTTTAAGGTATACAGAAATGAGGTTGATGTGAAAAAACAAGGTGAACAATTTTTTATAAAGAAAAGGATACGTTTTTCTAGCTGATAATCTTTCATTCGCATGAAATGAACCCTTTTATTCTCAAATTAACCTTCTTTTCATCTCATTAACCTTTTTTTTAAAAAGCATTAAAGCGATTAAGAGATGGTATGAAATATTACAAACAAAGAAAGTAAATTTTATGCATATTTACGATTTTTGTTCAAATAGAAAACAAATAATAAAAAAGTAAATTGGGCTCTTAGAACACCGTATGAAAATGAATTTCAATTGAAAAAAAAAACATAAAATTAAATACAGGATGTTCAACTTTGCCAGTAGATGCTATTATTCTATTAAGTCCTAATTAACTCCAGTCCTAATCTCAAAAGTCTTGAATTTATTTCACTTTTTCTCATTTTTTAAGATTGCACGACCTTGCTTCAAATAAACAATGACAACTCCAAAACTAAAAGGTGGTAATCCGTTGATACCATTGACAACTACGTTCAATTTCCAATAAGATGTGATTAATACGAAACTTGTAAACGTTCAAGAAATAAGCGTTTTAGTAGCGATAAAATTGAAAAATAATTGTTTTTTCAATTTTGGAAGATTTACTATAGTGAAACCTAGAGGCCATCAAATTTCAGAAAACGTACTCCATTTAATATCCTTTTTAGTGGTGTAATTTCTTTTTTAATTACTTTTTTCAAAGATGAATAAATTGGTGGAGGAAAGGAAAAAAAACGTGGCTGATGGATTGGTGAGGTGAAAAATTAAATTAAAAAAAAAAAATTAAGGGAATTTTGAATATTATATATTATTAATTTTTCCACAATCCCAATCCTTCAAACTCGGTTAAAACTTTTTAGTGGTGCAATTTCTTTTTTCATTACTTTTTTCAAAGATGAAAAAATTGATGAAGGAATAGAAAAAACTGAGTGTTGAAGGATTAGGAATGTGGAAAAATTAATAATATATAATATTCAAAATTCCCTTAATTTTTTTTTTAAATTTAATTTTCCATCTCACCAATCCATCAGCCACGGTTTTTTTCCTTTCCTCCACCAATTTATTCATCTTTGAAAAAACTAATTAAAAAAGAAATTACACCACTAAAAAGGATATTAAATGGAGTACGTTTTCTGAAATTTGCCGGTCTCTAGGTTTGAAAATAGTAGTTTAAAATCACCGCAATAAGTTATTCAACTTTGAAAAAAAAAAATCAAAATTCTCGCTACTACAACACTAATTTTACAACGTTTACAAGTTTAGTATTGATCATATCTGATTGGAAATTTAATGTAGTTTTCAATGGTATCAACGGACTTGTCCATAACTATTTTAGGTTTGGAGTTATCATTGTTTATTTGAATCAAGTTCATGAAATCTTAAAAAATCAGAAAAAGTTGAATAAACTCTGAAACTACTGAGATTCGGACCATAATTAGTTAAGATATTTTGGTTCCATTTTGAATGTAGAATCTACGGGAAAAGTTTGTAACACGAATAGCCGAACACCCTGTATACATGAAGCTGGCATGGGTTCTCGGCCACTTCGGGATAGACGGGATGAAGAAGCAGACAGGGCGACCAAAAAACCCCGGAAGACCCAACGACCCGTCCCAACCTGTACGCCCAGCGGATTTAAAACTAATCAATAATTTCAAATACAGTAAGGAAAACGGAAAAACCGTTGGGCTCGTAAAAATAGAATTAGTCCTGCCAAGTTGTGGTCCCTGGACGATGGAGAACGGGTCGGAAATGAAAAAGGCGCATAGAAGAATAAGAAGAATATCTCACCGGCTCCTCCTGGCCGAAAGGAAACCGCGTCGGTATACGTTAAATAATAACAATAATTAAAACAATCGAGCAAATTTTTAATTGCAGAGGTCTTGACGTTTATAGGCAATATTAGGTATATCATAGGACCTGTTTGTGGTCTTTGGCACGGCAGCGGGCAATAGACTCCGGCACCTCAGTGGTATAAGGATTTTTAAATGTATAAAGCCTATGTATTTACTGGAATAAACGTATTTATTAACGTAAAAAGAAGGGGTTATTTAACCCTACCCGAGAAATATCGCGTACTCTGTGGTGACGTCTGGAGAAAAAAAAGTCAGTTATTAGCGTGAATGGAGTGAGTTCAACCTCGCCGCGAGGAATGTCGAGTCTAGGGAGTGAATGTGATGTTTGCATCAAGTGTTGCGTTAATATTAATTTATCGGAATGAATGTAATTTATTAGAGTGAAAAGAAGTTATTTATGGTATGGCGATAAGGATACTAGGAAGCGGGATTTGTACTCCCCAGGCACAACAGCCTTCTCGCTTATTGCACCTTCCTAGTTATCCTCCTTAAAAGTATCATGTCATTGACTGTCGCTTCTACAATTTTATTCCCTAAGTTTTTTCGCTAAGTTGATTCTCCAATGAGCTGTTGCTTCGATGTGATGATATAAGACGATATGGCTGTTTCCTCCTCCTCATTGCATAATCTGCTTGTGGGATCATCGTTGTATATGACCATGTAGTTGTAGATGTTTTCTCAAATGCCAGTGACCGGTTAAGTAGTCCTATCACTCTTCTGAGTTCAGCCCTGTCCAATTGCAGCAGTGATTGTGCCAGTATTGGTGAGGGTTGTTTCATCATAAGTTTACAATATCTAGCACCGCTAGAGTTATCTTTTTTTTGTTATACCGAGTATAGGTTCGGGGCGTATTTATGGTCTCGCGGATCCTCTTCTGGCCAGTCTGTCTGCTTTCTCGTTACTCTGGGAAATTGAATGTGACCAGACTATTTTTGTATCGGATGTTGATGTACGCATATCTGTAGTATGATTTGTGTACCTTCTGACAGGGTGAGTTACAAACTAGAGCCTGGCGTTTTAGGATATCGACGTAATACACAAATAAAAGCAGTGAATCAGTTACAAGATCGAGACGCTCAGGCTACAGTTTAAAACAAAATACGCGTGAAAGACTAAAACAAAAAGAAAACACGCAGAAAGACGGTGATGACTTCTGCTGTTTGTCGGCCGGCCCTAAACCTACCACATTATATATAAAAATAAAAACAAATTTTTCTTCCTTTAATTTGAAAATGTTTTCCTACATACAAAATAAATGGACAAGCCATATGAAAATTAATACTTCATTTAATGTGAACAACAATAAAAACAAAAAATATTATTTGTTTTTTTATTACGTTTTACTACCTAATTTTTTATTTTAATTAATTTCCAAATGGTCTTCTCAGATTTTAGATTATTCATTTCATTTATTCTTCTTGATAAATTGTTAATTCGTTTCACCGATTTTTTTGTTTTAATGGAAGGGTCAATTTGAAGTTTAACATTGCTAATTTGACGCTAAAAAGAGTTAATTTGATGGGATAAAAGCCGTTTTCTCACGGTCAAAGTTTTGTTGCTCAACTTAGTTCAACTAAATAGTAAAACTGCTACAAAGTTGAACGAAATCTGTCGTGTTCCGTTCAAAAGAGTTGGCCAACATTTCGTTAGTCTCGTAAATTTTAAGACACCTCAAACCATTTAAGTTTTTAAAACCTCCCAAAATTTTAAACTCTGCCTCACACACACACACACAAAAAAAAAAAAAAAAACAATATGAAAAAATTGACATTCTCTCCAGCGACAATAACGTTTTATGGTATACATGAATATAAAAAATACGTCTTTATAGTTTTTAGTCCAGTTTCAAATGTTTACCTTCTTCGGAGAAAAATTAAACAGCTCAGGCCCAGTTCAAGTTTATAATTTTATATACGACCCTATACATTCAGGTACATCATTTCAAAGGAGGTCTTACGCTGAAAACAAAGGTGCAATCATATTTTAAAAGTTGCAAAGTTATGGCAAAAAGAAAGCGACAGCGTAATTTTGGACTAGTAGCTGAATATTTTCCTGTATGTTCGCGAAAATCCGAATCCTATATCCGAAATGTTGGTAGGGTTTCAGGTTTTTCTAAAAATAAACTTAAGAGATGTACTCCGGACTTACAATTTTAAGCCGTATCGCTCTCCTCTTTTCCAGGGACTTTGATTATGACAGGCGTCTTACGTTCCTTGCACAAATTATCGATTTGGGATGCGGAAGAAAACGGTTTTACATACGTCCTATGGATTGACGAATCCAAGTGTCTAATAATTTAATGACTACTCCAAGAATAATGCTGAGAACATAGGGGAAATGAAAAAAAAAATCGAAAAATTTTCGTGTCAAGATCTTCGTGTTGGAAGAAGTGGAACCACATAAACAATAATACAAAAAAACCAAAGTAATAAACGTGAATAACACGGATAAATATTAGGATGTCTTGATAAATTTAAAAATGTAAAAATATAACTTTTTAATTTGTCGTTACGTAACTAACAATAAAAATGACTTTCAATTTCAATATAATGTAATTTCTCGCAGGTAAAACTCATTTGCGTAACTTTCCAAGCAATATTTAAAAAAGGGAATGATAATTTATTATAAAGATGCCCCTCGGCTGTTACTAGAAGACTTTTCAAAAGAAAATGAATTAGGTTCGTAAACCCGTTGACATTATCTTATATCTTGTCGTGAAAAGATCAAGGCTTTTGAAAAAACACAAAACTTTATGTTTTATGGAATATTTTAAACCACTTTTTGTCCTTCTAGAGAGTAACGAGACATTTGCAATTTTGAGGACGCGGGCATATCTGTTGAATTGGAAAAGAAAACATGGACATTGTTCATCTTGTCTCGTTTCCGTTGAGGAGGTCAGGTATGTGAGAAAAAAAGAAAACAGTGATAGATAGATAGAGATAGATAGATAGAGAGAGAGAGAAGAAAGAAAGAGAGGAAAGGGAGAGAGGGAGAGAGAGAGAGAGGGAGAGAGAGAGAGAGAGAGGAAAGAGAGATAGAGAGAGAGAAGAAAGAAAGAGAGGAGAGAGAGAGAAGAAAGAAAGAGAGGAGAGAGAGAGAAGAAAGAAAGTGAGGAGAGAGAGAGAGGAGAGAGAGAGAAGAAAGAAAGAGAGAGAGAGAGGAGAGAGAGAGAGAGAGAGAGAGACATACATAGAGAGAAAGAGAAAGAAGGAGAGAGAGAATATAATTAAATTAATTAGATGGTTAAAAACAGTTAAATCCACATGGTATATATTTTTGGCATTTCATTTATAGTACTATAAACATTATATACATAGTATTTATTGTCTGATGTTTAATACAGATATTAATAAAAAAAGGAACTATTGATTAAAAAATGAATTTTTATATACAATTAATAATTGTTTTAAAATTAATAAATACTGAAAAGACTTGATCAGTAATTGTATGAAATATTTTATGCAAGTTTATTTAACAACAATTAAACACTCACACCTTCCTTATTCAATTCATATGGTAAGTAAATGGCTCATTTAGCATTTGGTTTGAACATACGCGTAAATGAGCTTTTATCACAATGTGTTAACATCTTCCCATCCATTTTTTGTCATCCTATGTTTGACCTTAAAGAACTTAATTGTAAATTTCTAAACATCCTACAATATGAAATAAACGAAATACATGTACACATAGATGTTCAGCTTATAATGTTGTCTTAAATATTAAACATTGGCTGTCATTCTCATTTGTTAATCGCCATACCCGAAATATCATTAGCAGTCTTAAATCACCTAATGATCTCTACTCTTTGTTTCAAGAATATAAATTGTAACATAGAATAACAAGGAATATATTATAAATTAATATATGTGCGTTTTAAATTCCTTATTAAAAAACGTGATTGTATATACATATTAACATAATTGTGAATAAACAATATGCATAGAATAACAGCAACAATAATATAATACTAACATTTTTCATTTATACGTACAATTTATATACATAACGTCAATAAATTTTGCTAATACTTTTCCATTTAATACAAATAAATTACACACAACAAGTGTTACAGCAATACATTAATTCATTATAATTAAATACTAAAAAAAAAAACAAAAAAAAACACCGAATAAAAGAAAATAATGTAAATCTTTTATACCCACAGGGCCAGAGAAATATTCGATTGAAACTTTGTATAAAAATTTAAACAAAACCATTTAAAAATACAACAGTTTTTTTTTATTATGGTATTAATTTGCTTCATAAACAAATATATAACTTAAGTTTTTTTGTTTTTTTTTTGTTAATCTAGGATCCAAAGGGAAAAACATCTAGAACAGGACAAAAATTAATTAATAGTTTTTTGTACTACCACAAATTCTTTTTTCACAATCCTTTATTAAAGCCACATGTTGAAAAATGGACTGAAATGTTTTAATAAACATCAACAACAATATATTTAAGAGATGCAAAATAGTTAATAAAGACCACTTATATAATGATAAATGAAGTTTAGATTGGTCCAAAATCATCAATACTTTTTTTTTAGTTTAAGTGATTAATCTACATTTTTAGACAGAAAGATATGTACAAAATAGTTTTTAAAAATATATAAAACAATATCAGTTCAACAGTATTAAGCAAGAGCTGTTAGTTGATCAGCCATTGATGCAATATAACAATTTCTCTTCAAACGTACTCAATTTCTAAAATTCGTTTTTAATTTTTATTAATCTCATAAATTCTAAACTAATAATGGTAACAACGTGAAATGTTTTTTTTTTTTGTTTTTTTTTTCTTAAATGTTTAATAAACTCTTGACATCAGTGATTAACATAAATTATATTTAAATTCTTCTACATTCTTTTTACTAAATCTCTTATAAGAAGTCATAAAACGAACAACCAAATTGGCTGACATGCAATAAATGTTATAATAGTAAATGTAAGTAGAAGTGATTTTGCATTTTGCACATTTAACCTTTTTTTTTTTTTCTTTTTGAAAATACAAAAATATAAACCTTTTAAAGCCAAGCTGTAAAATAACAACAAACAGATTGCATGCACCATCAAAATAAAAATTATTTTCATTTAATGTTATTTAGTATTTTTCAAATTAAGCTGTATCATATTAATAACAAACTTGTGTAAAGTAGTTGAAAGCCAGTGGTAGATGGTACTAGAATAAAATAGTGTCCCAATTGAAATTAATACAAAATTCATACAGTTGTCTAATTAATACAAAGGAAAAACTAAATACCTTTTGTATCATTTTGCACCTTTGTATTGAAAGTTATGAAAGTATCTGTACATCGTGTAAATTGTGCTAAGACGTTATTTTTAACCACATTTTCATCGAAATCAATCGATAAAATCAAACTGCTACTAAGAATACAAAAAATATACAATATTATACAGATTGACAGATTGTTTCAGTTCAAAATTTTTGTTGATATAATTATTCAAATTCTCTTCTGAGAATGGAGTAATTTCATTTGTTAGCCAATGTGCAAATATTCGACGTTACCTACATTTCAAGGATGTTCGTTTTCCTATTTTTTTTTTTTTTTTTTTGGCAATGGACAAAAGAATTTACATTGTTTCGAAACAATATATATTATTATTATTATTACTATTATTATTATTCATGTGAGCATGTTTTATGTAATATGCCGATAAAATCCGACAAACACTTCCTGCGATATTATAAATTATTGAATTTCGAACTGAATACCTCTCTTATCATGAAGAGGTTTTGATCACAATACTTTAGTTCAAATTTCTCACCAACTAATCTGTATTGATCAAAAATTACAAGGTTATAATATAAAACCAACTCATAAAAATAGATGACCTACAGATGACAATATAAACTGTTCATGGAAGTCACTCATTCGACAAAATATTGTAACATGAAAAATAGTCAAATTGGATATTCGTACACATTGTACATAAAGAAGAAGCCTGTGTAATTAGTTGTTATCAATCGAGAGAAATTAGTTTAGATTGTCCAAACTTGAACTTTTTCAGCAACCACACACCAATTGGCGTGATCGTAATATGATGATATAATGTGTAAATTTTCAACGTAACGTTCTATTAATTGATCTAATTCTCCTTCTCTAAATACATGATAATATCTATGAAATGTGATAGCGCCCCCTCCGCTGTCTGATAGTAAGGAATCTTGTGATGTAGATCCACTCAGTGATGTTTCACAGCTTTGCGCTTTCGCAAGAAGCTCTGACGGTTCTTGAGTCGAGGCCCTTTGTCGCACAAGTTTGTTCATGCAAGTTCGTGGGATGGGCATTTCTTCAGATGAAGACCTTCCATCGCATCGTGCCATCCTTCGGTCAGCGAACCTTGCATCTTTGCTGCAGTCACTCGCTTTATCCGATGCAAAAGAAGCCGTGCTCGGGGTTTTACCGGCTGAACTTGTGTTTTGGCGACTAAAGTCACTTCCTGTCCGATCAGAAACGTCTCCAGCTTCACTTGACTCAATAGAATTCCCTGGCCTTAGTAAAGAGTTCTGACTGCTGCTAGTAATATCTCCAAAAGACACAGCGTCCCTCCTCGAATCACGGCTTCCATCGCTACCGGCTCTGTCTGAATAATCTCCAGCTTCACTCGACTCTATAGAGAGTCCTGGTCTCAAGGAAAGTACACTACCCGAATCACAGATTTGAATAGTCTCTCGGCGTGAACTTGGCCTACTTCCTCCTTCACTGCTACTTCCTGTTCTTTCCGATATATCTCCAGCCTCACTTGATTCAAGTGATATACCTAAATGGAGTTGGTTATCATTTTCTTTTTCTTTGGGAGGAATTTCTTGAGGTTCACTCATCTCAATTGATATACTAGGCCTTCTAGGCATATCTTTGGCAGGCAGTAGCTCAAATTTAATTGTTTCATCTTTGACTACCGTTTGTAAAGGCATAGGTGCAGGCGGCTCATTTTGAGGTAATGATGTTTGGGTAAATAAACCCTTCCCTGGGAGTATGGTGTTTCTTCTAGAATCGGTCCAAGTTCCTTCACTTTCAGTACTATCGGGATCACTCAGTTCTGCCGAATTATCTGTATTCCCTGAATCGCTTTGTAATGATGAAATGGATTCTTCTTTCTTGATTTCTAAATTATCAATAACTGGCTCATTGGCCTTTGTCAAAAATGGATTTTTCGGGTTTTCATCCATTGAAACTGGGTTCAATGGTTCCACTACACTAGGAACTATAATGATAACATTCTGGCTTTCATCATTGTACTCTTGCAGGAGAGGAATTTGCTCTTCCGGCAAGAATTCTTGATTTGTTTCTGCAGTACTTCTTTGTTTGCTGGAAAGAGGAAGGAGTTGTTTGTCCAGCAGCAAGTCAATAGGATTAACAGATTTCAAATGCTCTTCATCGCAGCTGTCCTCTTCCAAACATTTTTCGTCCATCGATGCTCCTTCTCCTTTTGTTCTACCTTTAAGTTCAAAGGTCGATTCAAATTTTTCAATGTGTTGTTTTTCCTCGATATACATTTGCAAATCGTGCTCACTTTTTTCTTGCAGCTCATAACTGAGCTTGGTCAGATCTTGCAAATCTTCACTTAGTTTACATAAATATGGATCTTGAAGGTCAGTGGTAATCGCAGAATCCCCTACATAAACAGGTGATGCTGGCTGAATAGAACTCTGTTCTCTATATCGATCAATTTCAGCAAGAAGTTTTTCACTTAGTTTTTCGGCAAATTCAGCTAAATGTTGTCTACATTCTTCATCCCACCTCTTATAAAGGTATTCTTCAGAATCGGCACATGGGTTTGTATTTTTATTATCATCAAGTGAAATATTTGTGGCAGCAGATTTCATACCGGGGTAGTTAACAGACAAAAGTTTTTCTAACTCATCTTTTGCTTTCTCACGAAACAAACTAGTTTGTGTTCCTAAATTTTTGTTTTCAAATAAATTATCTTGAAGAGCAAGGCGTACATCACTTTTTAACGGATATTGCTTTCTTTTCGCTTGAGGACTTGATTGGATAACAACATCCACAGTTTCTTCCAACGTATTTGCAACATCGGCAGCGGCTTCCAGTAAAGGCGACAGTCTTGCTGAGCTTTCTGCCGGCTCTTGCAACTCTAGGTTTAATTCAGTAGCGTCGTCAATAGGATCATTGACCGGAGTTGATTCTTCATCATCATCAGCACTTTTGTCGCCGTTTGTATTTTGTTTGGACGAATCGATATTTTCTAAAATTAAAAATATTTCTATTAAATTTCTGTAACGTAAATTTTGATAATATTTAAGAATGAATGTAAGAAAAGCAATGGAACAAACATAAATATGTCATGTTGCTAAGTTTCTTTTTAATTCTAGAAATATGACACAAAAAAAAAACTGTTAACCTTGAAAATGTATGTATTGAACTTAATACCTGCTGGGGCTTCTTCATCATTTTTTATTGATATTACACTGCCTACAGAATCAGGGGAGGATAAGCCAGAAGAGTCGCTGTCCATGTCATCTGTTTCTGGATTAAATATTTCAAGGGAAAGCAGCCTAGGCACTGGCCTCTGCAGTGGTGTATCCGTCCTTCCGTGCATTGTCGCCGATCTTCTTACAAGTGGGTACTGCGATCTTAATGTGACACTACTAACACCTACTGAGCCTTAAAAAAAGCAAAAAGAAAAAAAATCATTTAAAAATACATACTTTCCATAATTTATTTTTCAAAGAAGCTTGACATGATCTGATATATTGATATATCAGCGATGATCACAGTGATGAGATGGTCATCAGGTGATATATCAAACTTGAAATGATTATATCTCATTTCTAAAACTGTTGAATTAATAAATTATAATGCTATTATTGATCAGATATGAGAATAAAAACCTGTGATGGATAGATTCCGGTGATCTGGTGAATATATTTTTCACTAATTTCTGATGGTACCGATATGTTTAAATTAGCACAAATTGTAATTTTAAAGAAGCAAAAACTGTTTGAAAGTTTCAGACCTGTTTATAAATTTTGAAAAACAAAGACAATTTATCCCTATAAATGTTTTATTATTTGGCAAAAATTTTTTTTTGAAAGTTTCTAGCAAGTGTGTTAAAAATATAAAAATTCATTGATACGAAGGGCTCCACTATAAGTCGTTATAAACAGTTTTATGTTTGTAAGTGAAACGATTTTCATGCGGAAAAATGGACATTTGCTCTGGAAATATATCACTTTCTTCCATCAAATTAACAATTTTTAATTTCAAATTAACCCGTTTTGATTTCAAACTAACTTGTTCATCTTGAAATTAACCCATTGTTTAAAACATTACAAACAACTGGGCTCTTAACGATGTAAACTAAAAAACTAAATCATACAAACAATATAAAAATTAATTACAATTAAAATTTAAAATGATAAAAACTATATATTAACACAAATTCTTCTTTAAATTTTAGGTTTTTTTAAAATAAATTAATGAGCTCTTAAAAACAGTTAAAATTTAAACATATAAAATAAAGGGCTGGTCTTTTAGTTTGAGAGCTGTAAGAAATGTTGATTTTTATAAGCCTCAATGTGCTATATTTAAAACAAAAATCAAACCATCTCCTAGGCTTTTTTTGCTTGATCGCTTTTCTGTCTTAAATTTGAAATTAAAGAGGGTTAATTTGAAGTAAAAATAGGGGGGGGGGCGGGATTATTCCCATTCTCCATGCTCCACGTGTAAAAGAGTTAATTTAGAGTGAAAAATGTAAATTTGAAATCAAAGATGGTTAATTGTAAATTTAAAAAAACAATTAGCAGTGAAAAAGGTTAATTAAAAAGTTTAAAACGGTCGATTTGTGTTTTTTAACCAAAATTGACGAGACGCTGAGGTACAGGGAGGCTAACTATAGACTAAAGAAAAGTTGGTCGCCATACTAATTGGTCTGATCATAAATAGGCTGGAGAAATAGAAAAAAAAATTCTAAATTAAAATGTGAAAAATAAGTTAAAAAAGAGAACCGATGTAGTCTATTATCCCTGAACTTTAAAATATATAAATTTGGAAAATGATTACAATAAAAGTGAACAAAAATGGTCCCCAAAACACAATACAAAAACACTTACCTATTTATAACAGATTTGGAGAAGAAAAAATTTATACAATTACATTTGTAATCTTTTTTTTTTTTTTTAAACTTTGCTTATCATTTTGATACATAATTCAAATCTCTCCCTTAAAATAAAATTGTTGAAAAAAAATCAAAGCATAATTAAGCATGCAAAGCATAAAAAATATTCTTTTAAACAGAAGAAGAACAATTTTTTTTTAAATGTTCGCATTCATTCTTCTTGCTAAACAGTAACCTCAATGGTTTCACACAAATTGTTTCAATAAGCTCTATTTAATTTAGCAACATAATTTTAATTCTGTGCAAACTCATGAAATAGCCTTGTTCCTCAAATTTTCAGACAAATTCAACTATTTTCTGTAATAACAAGGCACAAATGAAATATTTTTTAAAGCAGTTATATATTTAAAAACAAGACTAACCCTAAAGAAATCCCTTATCCCTCATCATTTTTTTGATAATTGGAAAATGAATTACCCAATTATAAAAGAGCATTTCTATCAAAGCATTTCAAATTAATAGAAAAAAGAAGAAAATACCAGAGTATGTAAGCAAAAAAAAAATCAGCCTCTCTTTAAAGTCATTTGTTATCAATTAATAGTGTTGAGTTAACATTTAACTTTACATTTCTGCAAACAATTTTACGTGTTTGCAACATAACATCCACAACATAAACAAAAAAGATTTTTTAAAAATGTGAAAATTGAACTATTGTGACAAAGGTGAAAACTAGAATGATAATGATTGTTGCCAGGAACAAACACTGTATTTATACTAAAGCAATAAGGGAAATAAATTGTGAAAATAAACAATGAAGTCCAGAGTTGATTTAATTGTTAATTTATTGTACAACATAAAAGACCATTTACATGCATCTCTACATACTTTGTATAAAATCGCTACTGATGAAATATTTTAAAAAGTAAGAATATGCCATGTCTTACATGGATTAGGATGTGCTGAGGCCTCTTTTTTGACTGTAGACTCTTCTTCGGTTTTAAGTACTTCTGATGAAGTAAGAGGGCCAACTTTGACTGCAGTTAATGGCTTTTTAACTGCGGTGGGTGATAATCCTGGAGACAATGCCGGCATTCCTAATTTTCCTTGGTCGCTTGTTTCCTTTTCCAACAAAAAGCTAGAAAATTCCATTTTATTCAATGAAGGAGAAGGTACGAATAGGGGTTTTGAAGAAACAGATGGGCTTGTTTCATTCTTGTGTGACGGTTCAGTCGGGGAAGGGGGTCCAACTTGAGGTATATTAAAACTTCCAAAGGTTTTTGGTGTCGGTGGTTTATTCATTTGGCTGGAATTTACTCCTCCATTATTATTATTATTATTATTATTATTAGGTGGCATTTGGAATTTAAAAGTATTACGAGTCGTAGGCGATGTCAAAAACGTCGTCGGATAAGTCCTCGGTGACGTCGGCTGTGGGAAGTACTTAATTTTTGGAGATGTCGGTGTCGTCGTGGAACTCATTAACTGTGCAGGGTGCTTAATTTTTGGGGACGAAGGATGGGAGGGAAGTCCAAAGGGCAGTTGTGACGGATTTTTCATTTTAGGAGATACAGGAGGTGGAAATTTAATTTTTGGAGAAGTCGGTTGTGGAGATGCTGGCGTGGATTGCATTGTTGGTGAAGTGTTGGTAGATTGTTGCTCCATGGGATCAGATTTCGGAACAAAAATTACAGAAGCGAAACTATCTTCTGAATCAACACTAGTGTCACTTTGCAAACTGCTATCTTTAGAAGAGTCAGAGCCATCTTCTCTGGAATGTCTTCTTTCACTCGGCTGCTCTTTCTTTTCTAACACAAATGCTTTGAACTCATTTTGTTGTGGGGGAGGAGTAGGCTGTTGGGTTGGAAGACCTGAATCACCACTTGTCCATCCTTGTAATATACGAACGAAGCCATTCTTAATTGATGCACCAGCAACTTTCTCTATACCCGTCGTAGAACTTTTAATTTTATTGGTAAGTCCATTTTTTAATAATTGAAATCTTTTAGCTGTTGATGTTGAAAATAGTGTATCTTTAAGGGAATCAAAAGTTTTGTTGTTTCTATTGTATATTAGTTCTTCATTCAAGGAAGCTTGCTTTTGTATATTTTGACGAACTCTTTCTTTCTCCTTAAGACGTTCTGCTGACATCAATTCTTCATTCATAGAGCTTTGTTTGAAAACGTTACCCCTTCGATTGATTCCAAACCCAGAGATTTTAAATTCCGGCAATGATTTTACCAAATCTTTCATATCCATGGCTTTATCCCTTTCTTCACTTTCAACATCATCATCACAAACAGACTTTTTTTGTTTAACTAGTTTTGGTTTATTATTAGTCGATGATATGTTATTATCATTATTTTTAGTTTCATGAATTTCTAGGCTGGGAACACTCGAATGTGAACGGACTAATGATCTTTGATCTGTTGTAATTATATCAGTTAAGCTTTTAGATTTATGATTTAAGGGCGGTTCTGTAACTTGTTTAGAACATGAGAAAATCTGTTTCTTAATAACTATCGTTTCTTGATCATCTTCAAGTCTTCGTAGCTCAATCGGCAAATCTTGTATATCCTCACAACCATCAGGATCATATCTGCGAGGGGGAGGTTCCTTTGAGGTACAAGAAGTCCATGATTCAAGAAACCAGGGTTTGCTGCGATCTCCATCCCGTTTAACCCCAGCAAGTTTCTGAAACATTTTATAGAAAACTGGTTATAGAAATATTTCGAAAGCCCCAACAACTCAGTGTTGTTCTTTAAGAAGAGAATTTAGACGAACAGATCAAAAAAATAAAATAAAATTATTAGAAAATGAGGAAAAATAGAACGTTAGTTTTAAACATGCCTTTTGTTTCAGCCTATTTGTCATCGTAAGTTCCATATTATTAAGAAACACATTTTCATTTGGTTAAGTATGAATACTAAAAGAATAACTGAAACATATATACATCCAACCCCTTCCCTACATCAATTATTATAATCACATTATCAGTATCGATTATAGCCAATTGTGCCTTACAAACTTAATTACAAAAATGTTGATGTCATATTCTATTAATACAAACTCTATAAAAACAAGATTGCTTTATATTAATTATAAATATTTATTTCCAAGATATCAAGATTAATATTGAAAAATAAGACTAAAATATCACACAATTTGTAACAATAGTTTATTTGACTAGCTAAATTTACGCTATCGCTTGGCCAAATCACCTAACGAATCTAAATCAACGAGATTTACGTTAAAAAACTAGATTCTTTAATAATACTTGTGCCTGGGACAGTGGGTAGACTAATCAAAACATACACAGTTTGAAGACAATAGTACAATTCTTTAAGAATTGAAGATATTTTGATAAAAGACAGGCATAAAGAAAAAAACAGAAGGACTTAAAATAAACTTAATAAAACACCAAATATAGTTTAGCTTATCTGGAGGAATATCATGGAATATCATGCTGACAATGCATCTCATTTTTCACAGAAACTTTTGAGGTATCTAGGACAATAATTAAAACACGCAACTCACAAAATGTATGTATGTATTACTAATATTAATGTAAATGTAATGTTTTTAGTAGCAAGCAATGATTGTAAATGTAGACTATAAAAAAATAACGGTTGAACAATCCTATTTTGTTTTGTATAAGGATAACTAATACAATTGTGCTACATGGATGAAGGCAATTGTATTGCCTAAATATATTTTAAGAACTTTGTAACACATCAACATGCTCCTTCAACTTTGACCCCACTCTCCCCTACCTGTGATAATGATATCGCAAATTTTAATAATAGCCCCAGCAAAAAAGGGGGCGCAGACGAGTGTGATGTCTCAGGCCCTGTGGAGTATGAGCCTCCATGTTTTGCTCCTGCTTCCTATAAAAAAATTTTGGAATTGTTTTTAATACTTTTTCTGGTGTAAATAAATGGGCTGCTGTTGGTAAGTGAGGAAGAACTCGTCCTTACATAAGGTGTGTAAATATTTTTTGATATGGAAATCGATCCATAATTGCCATTGATTTTCATGGAAATACCTCTGCAATACAAACTTTTAGGAGAACCAGAATATTTATCATTGGTCTATGCGTCTTTCACCAGTGATCAATGAGTTGTCACAACTGCTTCTTATTTTAACAATTTTAATATAATTATACTTTATTTTTAGTAACGATTTTTGATATTGATTTCTCTTTGGGGAGTGTGCATGGTTTAGGTTAAGTAGAGTTAACAGTGATTAACTGAGAGAGGGGAGGGCAGCAGAACAAGATATTTTAGCAGGAAGAAGAAGAAGTAAGGATGTTCTCTGTTGGTGCAAAGGCCTGAGGTCCTACTAATGGGAAAGACACCTTTAGAAAATCCGTGGAATATGGTAAAAAGCCTTAAAAAGCCAAATGATGGAGGTACACAAGAGACCAGTCATGAATCCTAAAGAAGTCCTCCAAACATTTAACCTCGAGGTTAGTTAGGTTTAAGGACTGGGTTCAGTTAGGTTAGACTAGGTAGAGGTAAGGTTAATTGGGGTAGGCGCAACAGATAAATATTGGTTGCGATGCACAAGCCGCAAAGAAGTTGACTTATTTTAACTTATAAACTTTAGAGTAGTTACGGTTGTATATAGGTTATGTAAGGTAGGGTTAGAGGCATGTAAAATTAGTTCGACTGATTTAGGGATGTGTTAGGTTAGATTAGGTAGGGTTAGGGGAGATGTGAAATTAGATTAGGCAGGATAAGATTAGAAACAGTTTACAAAGCCTTGATTCATTGTTTTTCTACGAAGTAGAGCAAATACACAAGTGCGAAGTGTAAGTTTTCTTATATTTAAATGTTTGTTATAACTTGGTTTTTTAAATAATTTTTTGAATGGTCAATCTCTTCTTTGATGGTGTTTCTGTAAAGCTTCATTTATCATTCTGGTGGTTCAATTTTTTTTTTAAGTTGTTCCATTTTTAAGTTTAAAATTTGGTTGAGTGATGGAGTTAAGTGATACAGATTCACCTAGATCATAGCATAGTTGGAAGATGGAAGAAGCTAAGCATGTGGCCAGGGTGCTTAACATTTCCAGAACTGTCCAAAGGGTCTTCCTTCGCTACCAAGATACTGGACGTTATTCAAGAACGCATGGATCAGGTCACAATTGGATCGCATCTCAGAGAGAGACAATCATTTTCCTTTTTTGAATATTCTCCCTAGTCGACATTCTTCCACTGTCGAGATCAAACAACATCAACTATTTAGAAATGTCAATGTCAGAGAGTCTTGCACAAATCGAACAAATTTTCTCAATTGAAGGATCATCTAAATGAAACAGAGCACAATTTAAATTAAATACAATAGTGTTACAATTTCAACAAATGGAGGGAACTTGGAGAAATTTGAAAAAAAAATTAAAATTGCAGACGGAGAAAAATGCATAAATAATCTAATAAATCTTGATTTTCCTCCTATTTTAAATATTTACCTAAATAATATTTGAAGTACAAATTATTCAAATTAATTAATTTCATTTTTATTATCAATGTTAATTTTATTAATTAATCAATAAAATCAATCACTAATTAAAAAATATGTTATTAGAGTATTTATTAGGATAATATTTAGTTGTGTTGTAATTCTGACTTTTCACATGTTCAAAATTGAGCGACAATAAAATTCAGCTTCTCGTTGAAACGTGTTGGCGGTTGATCGGCGGGATCACTCTTACGAGATGGGCAATGTGCTTGTAACTCCTTTCAATGTGATGGTGGGCTTTAAGCTTGAATAAACAAATTTGCGTGTAGAACAATTTTTTTTTACAAAAATTGAATTTACATACAAAGCCTACATTCATCATTTCTATAGGTGAATTTTAAGTTAAAAATGGCTATTTTGAAATTAACAAAGGATGACATTGTGATGCTATAAAGCATATAGAAATGTATTACATCTATAAAAATAACCTTATTTTAAGTATACTCAGCAGGGTTAGAATCATGGCAATATAACAAGAAATTAGGGCACTTAAAAAAAAAAATTATTTATTTATCTAGTTTAGTTACCAGGGCCCAACGAAAAGAATCGGCTCCCATGTAGGAGGCCTGGTGATCTTTCAGATCAAAGTTCTAAAACTTGATTTCTACTCGTATTTACACGTCCACACATGGTGAAAAGGCTCTAAAACTGATGCATACCCAAGCATTCAACCTTAGCCTAACCTTAGTTTGGTGGGTTCAGGGTACTGGATGTTACGCTGCAGTCCCATCTTCATTCATGCTAATAAATACATTTGTACTGATTATAACCTTTTATATCATATGTGCTGGTAAAAGTTATTTATTATGTCTGTGCCTCCCATCTTTCACTCTAAAAACACCTACCTTAATTTAGTGGGTGGTATTAGGTATTCTGCCATAACCCACCCATACATACTTAACACTCAAGCTAATAAATACATCCAGTCAAGTCTCAAAACATTCACAGAACAATCCTAACCTAGTTTTGTGGTTATGTTACCCGATATTCCGCCATAAACTACACACACATACTCAACACTCACGCTAATACATACATTCATTTCAGGCAGGAAAACCATGCGCATTTATTCGCTTCAGGTAATTTAACTTTTTGCTGCCGTAGTACATTTTTGAAATTCCAAGAAAAGCCACACATTGTTCTGTGCGGCACGAATTGTCTGCAGTCGATCCTTATATAGTTTAACTATTACTTGTATGCTGCACAGGGGACATTTCCATGGTCCAAGGAAATATAGGCCATAGATTTATTATGGAGAAATTATATTATATTCAAAGCAAAAATTTCACCAAGAAGGGAAACATACCTTTAGTGCTCTGCGGACAAAACTATAGCAGCTTTCATTTGGGCTTGATAATGATGAACTACTTGGTGAAGGAGCAACCTCTTTGTGCTTACATTTGCTCCGCTTCGCTCCGGCACCCCTGATTCACGGATTTATTATTTATAATTGTTCTATTTACTGATTGATTCTATGTTTCTCACCGAGCTGAACGGCATGAATCACTATCTGAAGTGTGCGTACATGCAGTATACAAGTGATGGTGAGAATCCTCTTCACTAGTAGTTGTAGTTGGAGTTAACTCCAGAGAGGGAGTACTGAGTGTCTTTGGACGATGCCATGGGACCAATACATCTTGAGATTCAAACTAAATCAACATTTTCGTTTAGAAATCATAGTGCATTGTATTAAACAGAGAAAAACAAATCATTTATTAAACTTAAACAGTAGTATAAGCAACTAAAATAAGCGTCTAACAATAGATTTATGTATTTTTAGTGTCTGACGATATCATTTCAACAACTTTGCACCAAAATCACTACCCTCACATTTTTTGTGTGAAAAAATTAAACATGTGTCAGGTGAACAGAGGTCTTCTTTCATAGAAAAAAAAAGTGAATGTTTATAACCCAATTTACATATTTATTTCTATGACCAATCAAATTGATTATGGCACAGAATACCGACAACAAAGTATTATCTTTAATCTCTCACCTATCTTTTAAAATTAGACTACAAAAATAAGACAAATGATCCATACTGCTATATAAAAAGGACAATCAAATAAAAAGAAGAAATTAAACATATATGAAAAAAAGCATGCAGTATACTTCTAGGTAATATTTACCTTCCTGTGCCTTTGTTCCATTGCCCACACCGTTATTACTAGTCTTCCTCCTATTCTTAGAACTCGTGCAAGTTCTTTTATAGCACCAATTCGCCTTTCAGTCGTTGCAAAATGGTGGACAACGGCTATTGAAAGCACAGCATCGAAACTTTCATCCCGGAAGGGTAAAGCAAGATTATCACAGACCAAAACCTATAATGTAGGGTTGTTTTTATCAAATAAGTTTTATCAACTAAAATTAAAATTAGAATATAATGTTTGTTGAAATTAGAAAATTTATATTCACTTCATTTTGATCCTCTCGGGCATGCTCAGCCAGCCTGCTACATCTATCTCCTCCAATTTTAAATACTGATGGATTAATGCTTAAGTACTTTCCATTTCCACATCCTGGAAAAAAAAATGGAAGGTTGTCTTGATGAGGTTGAATGAAAAATAGTCCTGCGTCAGAAAATTAAATTAGTTTGATATTGTTATATCTTGCTGTTGATCACTTGTTATATAATTTCACTAATTTCATGGTCCGCTTGACCAATTAATTAGGATTTTTAAGTGAGATAAAAATGTCAATGGCATGAGCGGGATTCGAAACCACGATATTTGGCTTGATCCAATCCGATTACACCACATTTGAAAAAATGGCAAAAAGGAGGGAAAATTCAAAAGGTGCGGTTGAGATGGGAAGTCGGTAGCTCAAGTGGTAGAGCAATGGCGTATCAAACCAAAAATCGCGGGTTCGAATCCCACTCATGCCATTGACTTTTTTATCTCAATTAAAAACTCTAGTTAATTGTAGTATATTAATTGGTCAAGTTGACCACAAAATTAGTAAATTTAATTATACAAAATGAAGTATACTTCGCTAAAGGTCTTCATGGCCATTTCATTTGTCATTGAGAATACAATCCGATTACACAACATTTGAAAAATGGCAAAAAGGAGGGAAAATTCAAAAGGTGTGGTTGAGATGGGAAGTTGGTGTCCTCTGAGAGGATCAAGGTTTCAATAGCTTAATGGTGGAGCAGCAGCGTATCAAGCCAAAGATCATGGGTTCAAATCCCGCTTGTGCCATTGACTTTTTTATCTCAATTAAAAATCCTAATTAACTGTAACTTGTTATATAGATTTTTTACCATCAAATTAACCCTTTTGAACTTCAAATTAAAATTTTTTAATTTCAAATTAACACTTTCTTTAAAGCAATAAAAAAAAACTTAAAACCAAAGTTATGTACAGTTACATATACTTTATTTATATGGGACATATATAAAATGCTATATGAACTTTTATTAAAATTAATATTTATGAATGTGTTGAGATTGGGGTTAAGGTCCTTTTTTTTCTAAAAAATTGAACTGTTTCATCTTGTTAAACAACAATAACAAAATAATTCAATAGTTTAATTTTCTGGATATAGGAGGCGACGGTGGCCGCAACGGTGAAGGTGTTGATATGGCGCTCATCACTGTTAAGTAAAGGACCTGGGTTCGAATCCAGCAGCCCTAAATTTAAACCTGACATACAAATGAGCTTTTTGTCATACACATCAGCACCCCGAGGTTTCATATCAACTCACATTTCAACTTGGGTTAATATGGCCTCTTCTGGAAGAAAAAAATTGGACCTCTACCCCGTTGGTAACACATCTGAGAAACTGACTCAAAGAGAATAAAAATTTACATGTTTCAAGCTTTTCCTAAAAACGCTCAAGTAATAAAAAGAAATAAAACGATGATGTAAGGGTTCAATTGTTGTCCTCATACACAAAGTTATAGACTCCTTTACTTATCAAAAATTCTTTCATTGAACTTTGATTTAATTTTGAGGGAATAAATGGAGAGTGTGTCAGCCTAATGAACTGAGGTCATCACAGATTACAAAATCATGGAGTATCCTCTTATATTGCACTTAAATTTTCTATCTGATCCCTCATCCTGTAGAAAGTTATATTTGAAGCCCTGTAGTATGAATAATAATAAAATAAGAAACACAATTTAAACAGAAGAAGAAGAAGGATGGACCAATCGTCTGAAAAGTAAACTAGTCGTATTGCATTGATAAAACCCATTTTTGTAAAAATTATTTTTTTTTATTAAGTAAACTAACACATTTACTGATTATTCAACCATTATAATACAACGGACAAAGCACTAGGCTATCATAATAAATTACTGAAAATGTTGCAAATTGGAATTTGAAAAATCAGACAGTTTGTAAATGTACGTTTTCAATCAACGGCCAACGCGGTCTCCAAAGTATAAAATTTTCACCTTACCCACATCACAAACTAAGGATCCTGGCTCCAATTGGTTGAGGAACTGAGTGACTCGGGGCCATGGAGGATGCTGCCTTTGGTCCCCCCCTCCCATCTGATGGTAGACCTCATGGACATAGGCTTGCTCCAAAGCCAGGCACCGGGCCTCCCGTTCCACCATTGCTCCCTATCACTTCATCACCTCACTCTCTGTGAAAAGACACGCAAAAAAAATCATGTTTAAAAGTATATACAAAATAAACGGTTTGGATCAGATACTAGAGAATGTAATGAATAAATCTGGCTAAAATCAATACAACAGTACACTAACTAATTTCATAAAAGCATAACATTGAACACAACAATGGTATAAACTTCTTTGGCATGACTATTATAAAAAGTGAGAAGGAATTCCAATTCGACATGTTTGACAACCACCGTTGAAACAAAATAGCAGCACTCAAACCAACAAGAATCGAAATGACCAGAAATGACCATATGACCATGCTCTGGTATATTAGCTTATATATGTACCTTATACCTGTTAATTTTTTATCCAAAATTTTAATATTGAAGGCTAATATTGAAGGACAATTTTTTATTGTGGGGTTTCTTTACTTTGAATTTTTTTTTACATTCTTCTTGATCAAGCCCAGTGACTTGTGATGAAAAGGCCTTCCAGCTCTTTAAAATGGTAATAGCAAGGAAGAAGAAAAACAACCACGTCAATAATATGGCACAAGAAATTTCAAACCTTCAAGCAAGAGTCTTTTGTACTTGTTTATATTTAACTTTTTATAATTGTGAAAATTCCCTTGTGGCCACAAGATGGTGTCCTAGTATTTGGTCATTAGTGACCAGCCAGGTCTGCCTAACGTCACTGTGTGTCTGATACGACTGCCATCCCAGAACAGAAGGATAATTAGATCAAAACAATCATAAATGACTAAACGTTCTCCTAGAAATTCAAAGTTAAAATATAAAAAGCTAATTCACCCACAAGGACTGCTGTAACACCCTGGCGTGGTATTTAATTTTGTATTTTTGTCAGAAATAATGTATCGCCACTCCATTTCTTTATTTTAAAACAAGGCGATTACTATAACAATAAATAAGATTTTTAATCAATATAAACATAACTTAAATTGTCTTACAGCATGATCTGCTTACCCTTCGTGAGTTGGATGATTGTTCCTCTATGTTCAATTTTTTATTTGGCCACTCCTGATTTGATAACACTTATTCCAAAATAAAGAAAATAATATATAAGTTGTTTAGAATATTACAAAGGGAATCTTACATTTCAGATTAAGTTATGGTGGGTAGTATGTTATTTTATTTCCTGATACTTCTACTCCGTACCTGAATGCTTCAAATAGGTGCAGTTCAGCATTGAATTTATACTGCGATACAGAAAACAACACAATATTAATTTTTTTTAATGCCTCAAAAATAGTTGTGGAATATAACCGTAATTCGTATTATCCGATGACAATGAACATTTTTTCTCGGTATGAACGCATTTAGG
This sequence comes from Cimex hemipterus, assembly GCA_039619505.1. Lineage (NCBI taxonomy): Eukaryota > Metazoa > Arthropoda > Insecta > Hemiptera > Cimicidae > Cimex > Cimex hemipterus. The sequence continues at coordinate 31,117,687 of CM077101.1, forward strand.
TGTTAGATTTTCAAAATCCCACGTGTGTACAATGCTGATCGTCATAAAGTGATAAAATTCAATGTTATATTAACGACGGACTTTTCTATAATTAATTTGACAATTCCACAGTGACTAATTAATTTTACTGATTCACCGGCCAAGTTATGATGTTTTTATAAAGCCAACGTTTCGATCTTTTATTGAGATCATCTTCAGGGCCTCAAATTCAATACAGATAACATACATATATCATCACATTACATTCCACACATCAAATAATTTTCGCATAGTCTAATTGTCCAACAATCTAATTTTCCTTTTCCCATTTATCCCTTTCTACATAATCCTGAAAGAATAAAGTGGCTGAAACATTACCAACACATTGTTTCCCTTTGTCGGCTCTTTTCACCTCAAAGAAGCCGACGACCTATACAAAATTGTCTTTTCTATACCCACTTCCTTCCCCACCACTTCAAAATCAAACATATATAAACATGAAACAGTAAAATTTCACTGGCACTCTCAACACGACATGGCACAATTACACAGAAGACAAACACTTTGAGTGAGTAGAAATACTTTGATAGAATATAAAATATAATTTTTGCATTGTATAAATTCCATATTCTATATGTATTTTCTAAATGTAAATTATGTTTGTAAATCCCAGGCCCTGAAGATGATCTCAATAAAAGATCGAAACGTTGGCACGATAAAGAAAATGTTTTTCTGATACCTACATCACACCAGACCGCATCTCACGATATTTGAATAATTATCCGTTAACGGTCACTAATCTCTACACGTTTTTATAAAGGTAATCGGCTCTCTATTTTTTTTTTTTTTTTTCTTATCGCTCGCCTCTCTGTACCCGAGGGCATGGTCAAGTGTGCATAAAACAACGCAAATAACAAACACAAATACACAGAAACGAGACGAGATAAAAACATGATAATCTGGTTAGCATTCACACTACCCAAAAGTACTCGACATTTCTCAAGGTATTTGGGGATAAGCCCCTTGAGTCATGCTAGTAAATTACAATAACAATCTATGCATTTAGTACTTTCTAGTAAACCATTGTGATTATTTAAACTGATTTATAAATATTATGTAAAGTTTGGTTGAAATGAAAAATTAGCGTCACAAGCGGGACTCAAATCCGAGACCTTCGGCTCAATACACCTAATTTTTCACCTCAACCACTCTTTACATAAAAATTAAAAATCAGTTCGGTTTATTAGGACCGAGTAAAAACATAGAGGGCCGATGATGGGAATTGGCCGGCAAGTCGGTGAACTCAAGTTGAACCGGCACAGGGTGACTTACTGGGTCAGTCTCTACTCGCGATTTTTTGAGTTATTCAAACGTGTTTCGGCATTGCGCCATCTTCAGTGAGGAATTGACTAACCCGGGAGTACTTGATATTCCCCCTGGTAATTGATGATAAGCCCTACATTCATGATAATAAATTACATACACACTATCCCAGGGCACTCGACATTCCTTGGGGTAATTGGGGATAAGCCCTTCCAGTCACGCTAATAAATTACATTCGCTCTACCTCAGAGTACTCAACGATATTCATTGGGTTATTTGAATCTAAGCTCCTCCATTCATGCTAATAAATTAAAGGTAAATTAAAATTACTATGTTGAATAAAAAAAGTTGGTTTTTTTTTTTTTGGGGGGGGGGTCGCCATATAGAATTAAAAAAGTAATTAATTTAACCATGTTTAACTGGGTTATTTAACAGCAATGTTTAAAGAATTATTTTAAAGTAGTGAAAATAGTCATACAGCTAGGGCAATATCTTATTATTTTATGTATTAATAATACAGCATTAACAAAGCATGTACCTGGTTCATTTAACTTATTCTGAGGTTTCTCCTGTTGCTGTTTGTTTTATGGCTAATTTGATTACATACATTGTTCCTTTTGGTAATGGCTAGAAGGTTAAACAAATTCTGACCTTGATAATTCATCTCTGTAAATATTTTAACTAATAAAATTATTAATTCATTTTTAATTTAACAAACTGATGATGGGGTTGATGAGAAATGCAATAGAGGAGTGTGCGTGTTGAATTTCTTAGTGAAAATACACCCAAAAACCAGATTGTATGTGTTCGTCCTAGGAAGAATTTTTCAAAATTTTATATAAAATTTGTACAACAGAGATAGAAATATTATTTACACTAATTAGTCAATCAAACTTAACATACCATTTGATAGATATTTGACTGGATTAACTGTTCATCAACACATCCCACTATCCTGCAAAATAAAGAAAAACGTTGTTAACTATAATTAAATTTATCAAATTGACCCACAATACCCAAGTTTTTAAATATACAGAAGAAATCGTAACTTTCAAAACAAACGGGAAAGGCTTTGCAAGTATTTTGACAATTAAATGAATAAAATGGTGAATAATAGAATATTCACTATTTTTTGTGGCCCGCTTGACCAACTATCTATTTTCTGCTTAGCATCTACTTTTTTGGAATTATGAGTTGGTTCAACAAATTAATGTACTACTGCTACATAAATATCTAATAACTAAAAATTGACCCTTCATTTTTTTTATCTCCGACGCCATGCAGGTTGATTTTAAAGCATAAAATTTATTTCTAAATATGTTTCACCCATGGAATACACTATAGATAACAGAGTCAAGGATGTAATAGTGAAAATCATTTTGATCTAATTTTTTTTTTGTGTATGAGAAAAAGGTAATTGAGCATGGTTATCTGGAAATCAAGATGAGCTTTAGTAGTTGCTTTTTACTATTTAACAGCGAGGAAACGGACAACTTTTATATAAATCAAAAATGTAAGGTAGAATGTGTAAACATTTTGTATACAGCAGTCTATGTAAATAGTGTAGTACAATAAAAGCTGCTCAACACTGAACAAAAAAAATTGTTTTAGCATAAGCTGTTTTTTCAAATATTCCAATAATTAACTTTTGACATGGATATGTCTCACGGCTGGAGGTCAGTCCGAAAGTTTATCACGGAAATTGTTACCACGCCCGTGCGTGTGTGCACTGTTTACCAAGGATACGCGAGAACGAACTGGTCGGCAGGTGTTTTTAAAGCCGCGACGCGATTGAGGATTATGACGCGACACGATTGAAGCTTTTGACGCGTGTGACGCGACGCGATTGATTCTTATGACGCGACACGATTGACGCTTCTGACGCGACGCGATTGGTTCTTAAGAC
>CM077101.1:31120904-31231334 GCA_039619505.1 Cimex hemipterus
CGATTGACGCTTTTGACGCGTGTGACGCGACGCGATTGATTCTTATGACGCGACGCGATTGACGCTTTGACGCGTGTGACGCGACACGATTGACGTTTTTGACGCGTGTGACGGGACGCGATTGATTCTTATGACGCGACACGATTGACGCATCTGACGCGACGCGATTGACGCTTCTGAGGCATGTGACGCGACGCGGTTGTAATGAGCTTCCAAATAAAAACGATCCTCAAATTAATAATTTCCCTGATAATTTGCGAGTGTGTTTAAATAGCCATCATAAGACATCCATCTACAGATGTATCTGAATGCAGTGTAGATACTCGTTTCATTTTTTTCTTAATTTATCAATTTTTTGTTTTTCAAATGAAAGCAACATTAGATTTGGTTTTTAAAAAAATGAAAATCTGTTCAGATAAACTTTATGTAGCATTTTTCCTTCACATTACCCCTTTTCAAATTCAAACGAGTCCTAAATAGTTTCAAAATAACGCCTTTCTTGAAAATTCAAAAAAACTATATGATATGAAATGTAAGCACAGAAAGAAAAATTCCTTCTTTTGAAAAAAAATCTGATATAAAATATTTGGGCTCTTAAAAGACCATATGAAAATAATTTACAATTGAAATTCAAACTTATAAAAATAAAATATAAAAGACAAATGACAAGACAAGACTTTCTTTAATTTGAGTTAGTTTCATTTTTTCTTTAATTAATTATGTTTTTTAACTACTTGCCTAGTCATCTCTTCGACCTACTCATCGCCGCTCCAACAATTCATAGCAAACAATATTTTCTATTTCTCTTAATTTGTATTTTAGTAACTAACTTTGTTGTACACACTACATACGATTCTACATGTGTAAATATTGTGTTTTTTGAATTAATAATCAAACTTATTTTGACCAAACTTTGCCCGGGTGACTTATTTTAGTCATAGCATTTGCTAGATGGACTGGGATTTGCCGTTTCAACCGTTTCAAAACTAAAGAACATTTCTGCATCTGCTCGTGTGTCTAAATATACTAGTGGGGTGAGCACAATGTCAGTTGCTCTTACTGGTCACTCAAACTGGTCCCCTACACAAACCGTCTCCTATGCATAAATTTCTCAATAGCATAACTCTACATCCCGCTTTTAAGTTTAGATCTGCAGGAGACAAACCCAAAGGTGTCATTGATTGTGTATTGATTGATAGAATACTGTAAACTTACGTTTTCATTGACGGCTTTGCCACCAGCTAAAGGACTCAGCATGGCATTTTTTTATGAGGGTTTGCAACAGCAGAGGTCATGTCAATCCTCAGGGTTCTGGTATTTTTGAAAAAAAAGCCCATTTGCAAGTATGTTGGGTTCAAATGCAGAACCACTGGATTCGAACCCGGGACCTTCATCTTACAGTGATGACCACCGTGTCGACGCCTAAACCGTCCCAGCCACCGACGTCCCAAGAACAATCTTAACACTTAACATCCCATGGTAGTCCTTTCACAATAAGATGATTGATTTTTTCACTTCATTATTTCCAGCTGTTAATATAGCTCTACTTATGTCTTCCTTGGATAAATTTAATAGATAAAACTCCTCAATTAAATTATCGCATAAAATATCTCGGGGTATGATATTATTTACGATATCTAATAATCAATCTGAGAACTCAATGGAATCTCTATTCGCAGGCATATTCTTGGACAATTTGAATTGCTGAAAGCTAGTCGATAACAGACTATTTTTAAGCATGTGTCATAAATTTGTCTCCAGCCTCCCTTTTACCATTGGTTAAAAACTGCCGAAAGTCACCACCCAGTATAAACTTCTTCCCTTCAAATGCACTATTAAAAAAAATTTTTACATAATCTATAGTGCTAATACTTTTTTTCTTATTTTACGAGGGTTCGCAACAGCAGAGGTCATATAAGCCCTCAGGGTGCCGGTGTTTTTGAAAAAAAAGCCCATTTGTAAGTATGTCGGGTTTGAATTCAACGGCCTTGAATTCTTTCAAAGCACGACACCAAGAGCATATAAACATCTCTTACATCAAGATATTCGACATCTATCGTGGACGATTCTTTGACAATTGATCGTCATCATTCGAAATTGCATTGAAACACGTCAGGGTGACCATGAAAGTATAAAATGAAAAATCGGCCCAGTTTCGCGGATAGAGGTTACATTACTAGTAAATGCTAAAAACGCAACTTGTCGGACTCGTGCGGCGGCGAACAACTCCACCGGCCGCCGTGATTAACGTCAACTTTCATTAACATTTGACGATCTTATCATAAAGATCAGAGCCTACAATGACATTGCAATATTGTTTCCACTCGGAACGACGATTTGGGGCATCATGCTTTCCATGAAATCTTCCCGTTCGTAAATTCAGAACGACGTTGCCCTAAATAGACGGTTGCCGTCAGCGGTTACTTCAACTTTAGCCGGGCTTAGCTCTGAGAAGGGCTGATTAAAAGGCTGATTAAAACAGCTTAAGTTTAGCCCCGAAAAGGGCTGATTTGAATTTGATTTGAGCACGTTGTCAGGCGAACGCATAATGAAATACTGTATATCCGTTCCCTCGAAAAAAAAAGAGGAGAGATGGATGAGTTCTTATAATCAAAAACTTCCCCAACATCGCGAATTGTAATCCGTTTTTAGTGTTTTTTGTGGATTATTCTTAAATATCTACTTTAATACTAGGTAAAAAACATAGATAACAGAACTCCCGAACAATCTTTCACAATTTTAATCCGAAAAAACCCATAAATTAGCTAATTTCCGGATTGTAATAAGTACAGATAGCGTTTGTTTAACAATTTTAATTGAGGCTTATTTTGTGGTAAAAACGTTTCTATTTCCAACGAACATGGTTTCTTAATGTTTAAACTTAGAAAATAGTGAAAGAAGTGAACAATTAAAACCATTTTCAGTTACCCTCCCCCGTATCTTTTTCTCTTTCTACAGTATTAAAATTGCGTAAGGATTACTAAATTAAAATGAAATTTGAAGTTAAAAAGAGTTAATTCTATGTTGAAAAGGGCGAATTTGAAGTTTAAAAAGGGTAATATCAAATTAAAAAGGGTTAATTTGACGGGGGGGGCTGCGTTCTCCAAAAATAACACGGTAATACGATACTGCAGAAAAAATTGATTAGCTTTTCGAATAATTTACATTTGCTAATGAAGTGGGTCATTATATACCTCGTAATGGGATTTTCCAACTCGCTGTGCCTAGATAATTTTCTAAACAATTTTGTGATGCACGTGTAACCTTTTTTTATTTTGCCTGTAGCATATTCCGCAGCATATTATTTTGAAAGGTTTATAAGTTTTTACGGTGGAATGTTTTATGGGTTCCCATATTTTGAACCCGAAGATAAAGAAAGGTCGAAATATTAGGTTGCAAATTTTGATTACATACTGTACCGATAATTTGGAACTGCGGCCTAGTAGGTCAAACAGTTTTTTTAAGTATAAGACTAAGTTTTGAAGCATTGGCTACGGCTTTCTTTGGCAATTCAGCTTCAGTTTCTTGGGTTCCGTTCAGTTTTCCTATGCTGCTTCTTTACGGAATTTTAATCGTTTGGCTTTAATTTTTGGTCAGCGGTTCAATGTTTTTTTTTTTTTTAAAGAATCTTTTATTGAAATTTGCATTTTTAAGTTATTCATTTGTGTCGGCCCCGTATAGGGACCGAAATGGAATACTGCCGAACTGTAGGAGAATGCTCGAGCATGGCAGTGAATTTAAAGAAAAGCGTTTTAGATTTTTGGGTGGTCAATGGGTTTTATATAGTGAGGTATTTATTTCATAGGATAAGTTTTGTTTAAATTTATGTTAGAACAGGAGTATGCTGGGCGTCGGTGGAGCATATTATTTCTAGGCTCCAACGCTGCTCCGCTAAGTCGGGTCGGGGCAGAATATCGAGTACCCACCGACCCGGATTCTAGGCAGAGAATAGGCTTGTGTGAATGGTTTGTATATAGGAGTATGTATTTATTGTACAGGTGAGTGTGAGGATGATTAGTTTTATGGAACGTAAGAGCGCTGAAATGACAAAAGAAGCCGATAGCACTTGACCAGAGCCCAACCTGGGAGTCGCTCAGCCACCAAGGTGGGTGCTCCCCCGACCCACCAGGGAGAGTCAGCCACCAAGTTGGGTTCTCCCACTGATCCATCAGAGAGAGTGAGGAACCAAGTCGGGTTCTCCCACTGACCTATCAGGGAGAGTCAGGCACCAAGGTGGTTGCTCCCCCTAACCCATCAGGGAGAGGCCTAAGCCCTCCTAGGAGGTCTGGTAATTGTAATTCTAATTCATTTGTGACAATGGGTCTTTTATAGCAGAAATGAAAACAATCTGGAATATCTTGCAATTCGTAAGGACCAGTCGGCCAGCAGTTTGGTTTTGTCTCGGTGGACTGAGATGGACGGTAGATGAAAATTTGTGGGAGATAAGCGGGAATTTTAAAGAAATAAATAGAATTGGACAACAAAACTTATTTTAAATTTTCGTAAATATGTAATTATGTACGTATTAACAAAACAGCATTGATAAAAAGCATCGTTCCACAGGAGGGGAAATTTCCTTTTCTTGAGAATTCATTGTGTGATCTTATGACAACAACCACCGACAGAGGTACAAGTAAGAATACCGGTGTCGATTAGATACTTCTGAAGTACGGTTAATGGCCAGATTTCTCCAAAGTGACTACAACCGTCTCAAAATAACCCATTGAGATGCAAAATAGAAATTAAAATGTTCAATTTAAAAGGAAAATTCTGCCATGAATAAACATTTCTGAAATGCGAAAATAACAACGGTAACAAAAGATCTTCAAGATATGTTGAAACATCTCGAGAAAAAAAATACTCTGCCCACGGTCCTGGGAAAAGAAGGCATCTGTTACAAACGGAATAGCAAAAGGAAGAATTTCTCTTAATTTATTGAGACCGCCCTTCTTTATCTTCCAAAATCTGTTTTTCTTTTGAGCATAGATCTTTCAGTAGTAAACTCTGCTTATAAATGAAGTGTTTATTAAAGTTCATCGAGCAAACTTTTAAAATTATTGAAGTGCTTTCTTTATAGAAATCGTTGTTCACTTGATAGGTTGGTTTTGTCCTTAGGAACAAATATAGAATCAGTGCACCTTTTATTTTGAAATGTCAGAGAAAGTTTCTATTCAATTTGGAATGTCCATTTTATGTATATATGTGCATGCTGTTTTTTTTTAAATGTATTTATTACGTTGTAAAGCACATCTTAAATTCTGCCGTTCGCTCTTTTGATACGGCCACGCTTATTTAAATAATTAAGGATTGGGAAAAGAATACGATGATCAATTTCCACAAAATTTACATTGTAATTTAACCTGACGCCTTTCGTGCGGGACCCTTCAGGTTGGGAAACTGTCGAAAACAAACTTACAAATTTAATTAAAACAAACACATTTAAACGCGAAGTAACACAATTTCTCTTGGATATTAACTTTTCTGAAGAATTAAGTTAACAAAGTTCAACTGGTTAGAAGATTTCCTTTGTGTTTAATTAACAAATAACAAACATCGTTAATATTTCTAAGAATCGAAACACCGAGTTAAGACATCAACAGGCCTTAATCCCCTAATCCTTCAAGGATCGTAAAGCCATAAAGTGCTTAACGTTTCCTACATAAATCGATAATAATAATTATTAAGAGTTGATTAAACTTAAAAGGCCATAAATCCTAAAGACCTATGACTCATGTAAACAACAGGGGTGTCGTGGTGGAAATTTGTTTTCAGTTTATGCACAATGTCGTGTATGTTTGATTATTCCTGATTGAAACCTTATTTATTCACTAACGGCAAAGTGCCTTTTGATAATTTATTTTCATTCCGATCTATAAATATTTTGTCAATGTAATCATACGGAGAGGGAGAGAGTGTGAGAGTGAGCGAGTGTGAGAGTGTGTGAGAGTGATAGAGTGTGTGAGAGTGAGAGAGTGTGAGAGAGTGAGCGAGTGTGAGAGAGAGAGTGTGTGAGAGTGAGAGAGTGTGAGAGAGAGAGGGAGAGAGAGTGAGTGTGAGCGAGTGTGAGAGAGATAGAGAGTGAGAGAGAGAGTGTGTGAGAGTGAGCGAGTGTGAGAGAGAGAGTGTGTGAGAGTGAGAGAGTGTGAGAGAGTGAGAGAGAGAGTGTATGAGAGTGAGAGAGTGAGCGAGTATGAGAGAATAGAAAGTGAGAGAGTGAGCGAGTGTGTGAGAGTGAGAGAGTGAGCGAGTGTGAGAGAGATAGAGAGCGAGAGAGAGAGTGAGAGAATGTGTGTGAGCGAGAGTGAGTGTGAGAGAGAGTGTGGGAGAGAGAGAGAGAGGGAGAGAGAGAGAGAGAGCACCTGATGTTAATAGAAGCCGAAACTTGCCTGTCTTACTGGCAGACCAAAAAAGTTCTCGTTTTGGACAAAATTAATAGGGTGCCCGTGAACAGACGTCAGTAGTTACGGTGGTTATCGTACATGTCAAATTGGATTAAAAAGACCCTATTGTCCAAAATCTGATTCCAAATTGTACTGAATGTATTTCACTTTATAGGTTAGTTAACCTTTCATGACTTTATTCCATATATTCCAACAGAACTCATAAAATGTTAATACTCACTGTCCGACGATTGAAAACAGCATGAAATTAATTTTTTAAATTGTAACTTTAAGAAAACAAACTACAAAATTTCTTCGAATATAAACTTTTATAAGTTTGTAAAGTTCTTGTCTAAAGTTTAAGTAAGATTTTCTTGGCCTTGTAATGCCTGCCAGACATGGCGCTTACACAAAACTTGCCACAACTAATGAGCTGTAAACACATGCACTTAATTTCGCAAACATAATTTTTTTAGCAATTAAACGTTTAAAAAAATTTTACATTGGTGATAAGTGAACTTCAAAAAATTCAGTACATAATATACAATTAATATTTTTTTTAAATATTCCAACGATATCGTTTTACACATTAGCTTATGGCAGAAAAACGTGCCCTATGATATTACAATATCTGAACGTTTTTTGGACGGATTTTGAAATTTTTTATCATGAAATCGAAAGAACTTAAGGAATCTGCAAATGACCATTTTCGTTGCCGTTTGAAAAAAGTTCATTTTTTTAAGACATTGAAAGAAAATTTAATTGTTGCAGTGTTAGAACGTAATGCTTATGGGACAAAAATTATGTTTTTCTATGATAACTAGTTTTTGAGCAAAAAGTAATTTTGGCAAACCTATATAACTTTTTTTACGACAAATTCTCTTTTTAACTTCAAAATACACATTTTACGGTTTAAATTAACCCTTTCTTTAAATCATTAAAAAAAACCTAAGAGATGGCATGAAATATGTATAAGATGGTAAAGTCAAACTCCTGTATATTCGCGAATTTTTTACAATATGAAATAATTGGCCTTATAAAAATGAATGACATAACGATTAAATCCATTTTTATGTAAGGTCTTAGTTGAAATGAAAAAGTCAGTGTCACGAGCGGGATTCGAACTCACAACCTTCGGCTAAATACGCCCACGCTTACTAGAGTCCCGCTCATGACACTAACTTTTCCATTTCAACCAATACCTTACAAAGTAAGGCTTACATTAAAAAAAATCAATTAATTGAAAGGTAACAATTAAAATTGAAAAATATATAAAAATAAATACAAAAATAAAGGATTATATTTTTAATTTGACAATTTAAAAAAATTAAAATGGGTTCTAATATAAAATATTACAACAAAATTAAATACGGTTAAAATTAGAAGTTATATCAAATTAAATAGAAAAATTAATGAAACTTCTAGGAATTGCTGATTTTTTAAAATATGAAATAATTATTTCATGAATCAATTATTTTGAATGTAAAGCAAAACGATCGGATCATTGGGAATGTAAGCCACAGAAGGAGGACAATCTGAATAATTGAATTTATTGAAGTTTTTTAATGTACAATTCTTCACCGAAAAGTCTGTTTTGTGTACTTTGTATTACTTTTATTATTTTTAATAAAAGTTTCAAACTCTTAATGACCATTTTTTAACCGGTTGTAACAAAACAAAAAAAATCCTTAGATTAAGGACTTAGGTTAATCTCAGGTGATCATTTATCTTTAAGAAATAAGTAGTAGAGACAAGCTTTGTGTAAACGTCTGTCAGTATTAACAGAAACAAAAAAATGACAATTAAACGTAAGATCCATTATATTTATTGGTCGGATCGACCAAATTACCTTTTTCAATTAATTAACATTTTTATGTAATGGTTTGGTTGAAATGAAAAAGTTAGTGTCACGAGCGGGATTCGAACCCACGACCTTCGTTAAACGTTAATTAAACGTTAGACTAAACTTTGCCAACTCGTAAAAATTTATTTTCTAGGAGATTTTGCATTTTGTTTTGCTTTAGCTTACAACAAAAATACTTATGAATTTCAAAGAGTTTTTTTTCTGTTATATTTCCATTGGCGTAATCGAATTTACGGTAGGTTTAACATTTTATGAGACAGGATGGACATTACGGAAAAGCCATTAGAATTCTTGGTCCGATTGACCAAATAGCTTCTTTCAATTAATCAAGCTTTATGTAAGGTATTGGTTGAAAAATGGTAAAAAGGAGGGAAAAATTCGAAATAACAGATTGAGATGGGGAGTTCGAGTCCGAGTGGATCGAAGTCACGATATCCTAAGTGGTAGAGAAACGGCGTTATCGAGCCGAAGGTCGTAGGTTCGAATCACGCTCGTGACACTGACTTTTTTTATCTCAACCAGTACCTCACATAAAGTTTAATTTATGGAAAAGTGTGGCGATTATTAGTTGATAATTCGAATTCGGATAATTCCGAAATCGTGAGATGCGGCCTGGTGTGATGTAGGTTGCAGAAAAACATTTTCTTTATCGTGCCAACGTTTCGATCTTCATTGAGATCATCTCCAAGAACGCAAGAGTGGCACAATTACACAGAAGACAAACACTTTGAGTGAGTAGAAATACTTGGATTGAATATTTAAAAAAAATATATTTTGCATTGTATAAATTCACTTTTTCCACATCCCACAAGTATTCGTTAAATGTAAACAATGTTTGCATATCCCAGGCCCTGAAGATGATCTCAATAAAGATCGAAACGTTGGCACGATAAAAAAAATATTTTTCTGAAACCTACATCACACCAGGCCGCATCTCACGATTTCGGAATAATTTATGGAAAAAAATTTTATTGAACTTTAAGAGGTCGGAAATCAACTGTGGATATATTCTAATGGGTTGGAAATATGTATAGATATTCTATTGATAATTTTACCTGTTCAGGGCCTATGAGATTCGAACCCGGGACATTTCCAGTGATGAGTCGCCCCTAACCGTTGCTGGGGGCACATAGACCCCCATGAAATACAAGTTATTAAGTGTTATTAAAACTAAAAGTCAATATACAAACGAATATATTGAGTAGTAATAATTCTTTATTATACATCAAAACAGATTTATAGGTTTTGTTCTGTTGCATTTAAAAAAATTAATAATGTACAAATAATAATGACTTTTTTAACAAGTAACCGAGATGAGAGATGTATGCTATAAACATTTTTTTGCGAGTTGAGGGATTTATGGTTACCTCTTCACATAGTTTATTATACATTTATAACACTTCTAACCCCACCTTATAATTTGAAAGATAAATAAAAGAGAGCCAAAAGAAACTTTTCAAAAGTATTACATCGTATTCTAAAAGTTACTTTACTCGTCGCTTTCCATAATTTTTTTCTTAACTGAGCTGATGTTAAAAAAATCACCGGTCATATTTTAAAACTTGAAAGAAGGCCCAATCGGAGATGAGAAAATTTACTTACGGCCAAGAAAAACTATCGTACAAATGTTCAGTGTGTGTGCATGTTACGAGGGCACGCAACAGTATAGGTCACATAAACCGGGGGTTCCGGTGTTTTTGAAAAACGAAACAAACCCGTTGGTAAGTTCGAGGCCGCTGGATTCGAACCCGTGACCTTTACCTTACAGTGATGAGAGCCGTGTCAAGGCCTAAACCGTTGCGGCCACCGACGACCCTCCCCCTTCTATGTTTGTTCACATAAAACGAAGAATAATTGAGAATTTGATATTCCCCAAGAATAGTTAACGACTATTTAAAGGGGGGGGGAAAAAAGAAAAAAAATGGCTGGAGTTTAAATCAAAATGGACACATCAGATCATCAGCCAGGAGGATATTGGCGGAAAATTACTTCCGTAGGTACAAATACGGTGAGCTGTCAATTCACTTCCATATTTACCAGTTGTTTTATTTCAATATCTACCGTTAAATTTAAGATTTGTACCAATGTGTAAAGTAATAAATTTGTGAAAATAACCCACCTCCCACGGACAGAAGAGGGTAGACGAAGTCACGGAACAAATTAATATCAAAATCATCCCCCTGTTACGTCCACCAGCTAGAATGAATAATTCGATCCGTATTGCGGGTAAACAAGCATGAATAAAAAACTATACACGGCATTTAAAACCTTCTCGGGCGAAATGAAATATTTCGTATCGACCTCTCATTGCAGACAACCTTGGAAAGAGATAATCATATTCAGTGGAGCATTTGTAGTTCCCATTAAAATAATCGATTCACAAATTGACTGCTGTTGAACATACACATACACCCCATAAAAATGACCTTAATTAACTATTGACTATGTTACTGAGCTTTTGAATCTGTTTTTTTTTTTTTTTTTTTTTTTTTTTCATGTTGTCAATAACAACCTGTTAACCTTCAGTCGAGTATAGTTTTAATCTTAGTCCATTGTGTTATTTTAAATTTAGAAACGATGGGGATGTTTTCTTTTTTTTTCATACTTTTAAGTGAAATATCTAACATTTTTCTGAACCGGATATGCAATGGGTTTCGCGACTTTCATGAAATAGCCTAAGCTGCAAATAAAAATATGTTACCACATGAAACAATTTTTCTTTGCATGAGTTTTTGTGAAAACGGGGTGAGACCCATGGATACAGGGTGTCCCGTGAAGAGATTTCAAAAACATGTAAAATTATACTATTTATTTATACTATTTATAATATTTTCCAATGTCTGATTCTCTATTGTATTCGACAGATTTCATGATTATTTTCGGTGCATTTCGACATTTCGGCATCATCAGTGGAGAGTTATTTCCGTTTAGTCAAGTCCCTTTTATACCAGGCTGTTCTTTGAACAGACGTCGAACTTTTTAAGGTTATCCTGGATGTAAAATTGGGCTAAAAAGTTTGATTCTCTATTGCAATCGACAGATTTCATAATTATTTTCGGTGCGTTTCGACTTTTCGCCGTCATCACTGATGGATTATTTCTGTTTAGTCAAGTCCTCCTTTTGTACAAGTGTTCCGTGAGTCAGTACTTCAGGAGGTCTTTACATGCCAAGTTGGACTAAAAAGTCCCTATTTTTTAAATTCTGATTCACAATTGCAGCCGAGGTATTTCACGTTTTAGGTTAGCTCAATCTTTCTCGACTTTATTCCATAAATTCCAACATATCTCATAAAATGTTAATCGTAATATACATTTACAATAGAAAAAAATCGTTGAAAACTCTACGAGATTTTTTTTTATTAGAAACTTAAACGAACCAAATACAAAATCACTTAAAAGATAAACTTTTACGAGTTGTTGTTTGAACTCCAGCGAGCAACGGTAAAAAGGTTAATAAACTTTTCTTTTTTTTTAATACGAAAATTGTCCGTTAAGCAAGTGGAAGAGAATTTATCACAGCGTTGGCGTTGCCATTTTTCGATGTGCCTATGTAAGGTAGTATTATTGGCGTTTTATAGGTATATAAGGTTAAAAACTAGGTTAAACAAAGAGTAACGAAAAACAAGCAATTCTTTCACTTTACGGCGAAAACAGGTGGTTTATTGACTCGTCGGTTTTAGCTTTTTCACCTTAAACAAAAATGTAATGAATCATGAGGGAAGGCAAATTCACATTGCGTCTTGGAATAATGGTAAAAACAAACAAGACCTTCTCGTATGCAAGTACAGACCGGGTCAAATATCATGGTTTAAACATTTTCAAAATTGTACCCGAAATCCGAGAACGACGTAGGATTCAAATCACGAGTGACTTTGATTAAAAACTATTAAACTGAAATCATTTGCTTGTGGTGCTTAAAAGTTAATCCCTTAAAAAAACACTTCTCTCCATCTTTCATAGCGCGATGAATAAGTTGAAAACAAAGATGGCTCCTCTTTGGTTGAAGTTATTGGCGGCAATTTGTTATTACTGTTCAGTAAACTTTGACTACCCATCAGAGTCGCTATTCTTTCCAGCAGGCAAATAACAATTATTTAATCTATAAAATAAGCACAGGTGTACCATCACCCCGAAGGGCCACCAGGAAGATTTACATGCATGGACTTGTCATCCCTTGGCTAGCGAGGTAATGCAATAATAGCCAAGTTCAGAAGAATCTATACATGTGCCTTGAAAAAGGTAAATTTGTGGTTTCCAGCATAGCCTGTCGGTCATGCCTTTCGCCACCCCCGGAGAGATAGAGATGGCACTCTATCTCCGGCTCCGTTTGGTCGGTGCCCACAGCTAAGGCACAATTTGTTTGCAAACCATGACCACCACGAGTCCAACCTCATTTGGCAGGGCCGCTTGGATACCCTACCCCCGTGGTACAGTTTTGTTTTTAAGGTGGGACTGATGGCCCACGCGGGAAATCTTACGAAATCCCTACTGATGCACCCGTTGCCTGAGGGGTGCGGGTTCAGTAACCCAGGAACCCCCTGCCAAACCAGAGGGGGGAGGAAAGGAAAAGGGTAAGGATAAGGAAGGATGGGGAAGGTACGGGATTTTGCCTCCATCTTTGGTTACCACTAAGCACCGGAGTAGATGGTAGGGCTTGCCTAGGCCCATAGGCAGGATCACTCTATGGAGGTCGTGGGTTCGCAACAGCATAGGTCATATAAACCGTCAGTGTGCCGGTGTTTTTGAAAAAAAAAAACATTTGTAAGCATGTCGAGTTCGAATGCAGGGCCGCTGGATTCGAACACGGGACCTTTACCTTACAGTGATGAGCGCCGTGTCAAAGGCTAAACCACTTTGGATACCCTTACAACATTAGAAACAATCCATTATATTTCGTGATCTGATTGTCCAAATAACTTCTTTCAATTAATTAATATTTTTATGTAAGGAATTGGTTGAAATGAAAAAGTTAGTGTTACGAACAGGATTCGAACACACGACCTTCGGCTAAATACACAGCTACTCTACCACTTGGGCAATCGTAGCTTCGATCCATTCGGACACCAACTACCCATCTCAACCTACTCCTATTAGAAACAATCATGAAAAATATGTTGGCCATTCTGCCCGGCTCCAACGGTAGGATAGCTCAGGTTCAACAAATCTCAAAATAAATGAACGCCTTCTTCTCATACCATCCATGATCAGTCCATTTGCAATTATCAATGCCACAAACAAACTCTATTGAAACTCCAAAGTCTCATCTTCAACATTCTTCATGGCCCCAGGACACAAGAAGGTACAGGAGGTATTTGGACCTGGCAACAAATGTCGGAACCCATGGGAAAACTCACCAGTATCTTACAAGCAGATATTCATGCAATAGAAAGATGTGTCCAATTCAACCTAGATAAAGGATGCAAAAACAAGAATGTAGCTATCATGTCAGATAGCCAAGCAGCCATCGAAGAACTAAGTTCAAATATCATTAGTTCAAGAATGGTGGTGAACTGCAAAACCAAATTAAATTTACTAGGTACGCAGAATAAAGTAAGCCTCTGCGGGGTCCCAGGACACATGGGTAGGACACAGAAAGGGGCAGCTACACCGCTGACAGGACCTGAACCCTTCTGTGGCATAGGGATCCACACTATCAACTAATATCTCAGACAGAAGCACAAAAATAAAATAAGGGAACATTGGAATTCGCTTATAGGACATAGACAATCCAAGAATCTTCCAACCAATTTCGGAAAGAAAGAAATCACAGAATGTGTCAAAGGAGGCAGGAATAGACTGCGAATCCTTACATAGAATTCCTAACAGGGCACTGAAGATGAAACGGGCATCTAAAGAAAATTGAAGTAATCCAAGATGGTACATGCAGATTCTGCAAAGAAGCAGAAGAAACACCAACACATCTACTAACAAACTACTTAAAGCAACATTAGCTAGAATTATAGAAGAGCTTCAACCAATAAAACCGGGCATATTAATCAAGATTCTTGATGAATTAGGACTCACCGATCACCGATGTGCTTTAGGCAGAGAACGGGGGATACAATAGCTGTTAAAAGGCGCAGTATAAAACACCCTGAAATATCACGTGATCATCATCATTCTTAATGGCCAGTGCTCTCACAAAGTCATCAATCATCAGCCCTTGGTTCATCACATCAAAACAGCATAACACAACTCTTCGCAGACATTCTTGCTGGATATAAAACATTGCTCAAATGATCGCATATTGCCCTCGAAAAGATAGGTCGCCAGAAAAGGTACGCACCGGATCGCATGTAGCACAGCCGAACGAAATGCTTTAAGCAACAAGTGGTCGCTCGTATGAACCACGCCCCGACGAAAAGTTGAACCAACATTTTCCACCGAGTCGTGCCAATCATCGGTCGTATTGAATAAAATATCACTGACTGGGTCCGAGCCTTCCTCGGGCGTTCATGCGTGTATTTATAAACACGGTTTCCATTCAACAATCGTTGTGACCATCGCTAGGTAAAACTTACAAACTCTGAATGGCCAGAAGAATTCCCAATATAAATAAAAATGAGCTTCTAAAGAGTATTAAATTATTAACTTTAAAAAGAACTATAGTCTTTCCTTTATCATACTTTGATCTATAACATTGCCCCAGGGTTCCCTTAACTCTGGCCGCTCTCTCTGCTCCTCATTCAAATCTATGAAACGTCCCTGGGCGATGTATTCCTTAATATAAATTAAACCTAAAGGCCGGGAAATAGTTTCAAACGTTAATTTCATTGGAGAATGTTTCGTAATGAGTTGTGGAATCGTATTCAAAGTTAAATGAATCTCACCAAAACAATACTGGAAACATTTCTTCTCACTTGCTTCTGCAACAGTAAGCTTAGAGCAGACCGCTCTTTATAACCGTGCACCCGTCGTAGTAAGACGCTACTCCACCCGATGGCTGGCACAGGTCACTGGAAAGAAAACACCTCCACTGATCGCACATATTGATTGATCAATATGAACTGTATGCCGAGGGATTGTACACAGTTTTGGTCCTCCACCCTGCCGTGCCTAAAGGAGACCTTATATCGGGGCAGAACAGAAGGCTACACGGGATGCTAAAATTACAATTATTGGAGAAGGTTTAATTTCTTATTAAGGTCTTCATTACGCATAAAAGGAAGAGAAAGAAAATAGGGAGATTATATATATTTAAACTTATCTATAATAATTCAAAGGATCTCCCTTTGCTGGTTTCCCCTTTTACAGTAGTGTCCAGAATGACTTATAAAATATTTGCATTTGTATATTAAACTTTTACATTGTCTAATGAAATAAAGAAGACCCCCCCCCGAAATATATTCTACAATAGGTAATAGTATAGAACAGACAATTCCTATAAAATTCTTGCAATTTAACTAAAACTGATAAAACCAATAGAATAGATTTCGTGGTACGATTGACCAAATAGCATATTTTAATTAATTAATCTTTATGTAAGGTATTAGTTGAGATAAAAAAGTCAGTGTCACGAGCGGGGTTCGAACCCACGACGTTCGGCTAAATTTGCCGCTGCTCTAACCACGTGAGCTGTCGAGACTTCGATCTTCTCCAACACCAACTCCCCATCTCAACCTATAACATTTCGATTTTTCCCGGTTTTTTAAACCATTTTTCAAATGTTGCGTAATCAGGATTCCATTCATGGCGTCGTCACATATGAAGTGGCCACGGAGAGCTGTTAGTGAAGTTACACTTCGTTTTTAATTTATTAAATACCACCAAATTACTTCTTTCAATTACTTAACATTTTTATGTATGGTTTTAGTTCCACATGGAAAGGTCTGTCTGAGGTACGGAGCGTGTCCAAATGGATCGAAGTCTCGAACCTCGCGTGGTATAGCAGCGGCGTATTTAGCCGAAGTCGTGGGTTCGAATCCCGCTCGTGACGCTGACTTTTTATTTCAACCAATAACATAGATAATGATTAATTAATTGAACTAATAAAATAAATAAAAACGAATGAAATATTCATCAAAGTGTTATTACAGAATTTTTTCAAAAGCCTGGTACAGTTGAGACGTTTGTACTAGGTGGTTGAGAGTGGGCGGCAGTTACTCAAGTACTTTTTTTAAAAGTTTTTCGCTCTTTTTCAGACTTGTTGTAGAAGGATCTCGTGTGCTCGACATCCTCTTGGGCACTGAACTTCGTATACTGGGGGCTGGTAACTGGCAAAGGGTCATTTTGCTTGGGTTCGATCGCGAACCAATGTTAAATGAAGAACAGTGGGTAAACATCATGTTTTTTTATTTCCTTACGACTATGCCAGAACTAAGTTAATAAGAATTATGGATTTTCTCATCAATTCCCACCGAATTTAATTTACGTTTTAACGTTTGTAATGGGTATGCTTCTAGGCCGGCATGCAACCAATCGGATGAAAAGGTTAAAAAGGAAATGCGTATTTCAGCTACGGGAATTTTACCCGATGTTTGTACTACGTAATTTCCAGTGTGGTTGGAATTTTCTCCGATGATTCTGAACAAATTGTTGGTATGTGACGTGGGGTGCAGTCCGCATTAAAACTGGCGTACGTGGCCGAAGTTAGGACCCACCCCAATATCACACAAAAGGAAAGGAAACACAAAAAAAGAATAGAGTTACATATTATATTTCCTTTTGTATTAATTTGTTACATCTTGTAATATTTCTATTTTAAGCGTGAGTTATTGTGCATCTTTCCTTGTCTTGTACATTTCAAATGAACTAACGCAAAAGGATTTTGAAAGACAAAATAATTCGTTTCTTCTTTTTCTTTAGCTTCTCTTGACCCAAATCTTAAGAGATATTTTGTTACAGAAAGGAGCATTGTTTTGAAGATTAAGTAAAATTTATTTGAATAACATCAATTAAAGTGTTTTTCGGTAAAAGCACTCCCCATACTTTTGAAAATAAATCTCTTGATTATTTTTGGAGCTATTGAACCTTTTTAAATCACATCAAATAAGAATATTCTGGGTCTTAAAACATTTTTGTGTTTATGTTAACAATGATTTGTGTCAACAATGAAATTAATCCACCAAAATATTTTTTTAATCTCTAAATAACGATTTATGATCAATTTAATTGCGCCTAAAACTAATAAAGTTCATTTCAACCAACACCTTCCATAAAGATTAATTAATTGAAAGAAATCACACAGACCACGAAATATAATGGATTTAATAAGTAAGACGGAGTATATCTTCACTAAAGCTCTCCGAAGCCATTTCATTTGTCGCCGAGAATCGAATCGGGATTACTCGACAACGGCGAAAAGGAGGGAAAATTCGAAATGTCAAGTTGAGATGGGAAGTTGGTATCCGAGTGGATCGAAGCCACGATAGTTCAAGTGGTAGAGCAGCGGAGACTTGAGCCGAAGGTCGTAGGTTCGAATCCGGCTCGTGACGCTGACTTTTTCATTTTAACCAATACATTACATAAAGATTAATTAATCGAAAGAAGTAATTTGGTCAATCGTACAACGAAAATATAATAAATTTTTTTTAAAAACTTCATTAACCCGATTAAGTAGATTTATTAACAATCCCTCAACTATTTTTATAATGAACATGTCGGAAGAGTCTTTGTTGGCAAGTGGCAATAAATAATTCCATAAATACCACCACTTTTCCATAATAAAGTGTTCATTACAAACAGCTTAATGGAATTCTTAATAAATCGATTTTATCGGGTTAATGAAATTTTTGTACATTTTTATATAAAATATTTTTCAATTAAATTAGGTCCTAAATTTTTTTTTTCTCGTGAAAGTAATACAAAATTTCCTTTTAGCCTGTAGAAATCCGTAAGTATGAATTTCGTTTGAATTTAAATATATCGATTTTTTTGTCCCCTAAAATTTTTCCGAATATTGTTCGAGATGTTGTTACTATCAGTCGAAAAATTAATTTACGCCGATTTTCGCGAAATTCGTTATCCAAGGGTTTTGTAACAGTCGAAACACGAATCTGACAATGACGTCAAGTTTTGACCTTTTTCTGACCTGCTTTGCTTACATAATGTTTGTTAAAATATGCGAAAAAGCAGAATTTTGTTGATTTATCATTTTAAGTCGTACAAAATTAGAATACGCTGCGCGAAGAGCATTTTTGTTTTATGTTAACCAGCAATGAAGTTAGTACGCCACAAAGAATTTTTTTAACCTGTAAATAACGATTTATTAATATGAATATATGTTTAGTAGTCATAATTACCGTATTAATTTTTTTTAATTAATTACACTTTTTTATTTATTGTTTGAAATGATAAGGTTAGTGTGACGAGCGGGATTGGAGCCCTCGACCTTCAACTCAATACGCCACTGCTCTAGCCAATCACAATAGCGTGGATAATCACAAGTGTTTAGAGTAACCTCGTATTGGAGCCGTGGGGTCGTGGGTTCGAATCCCGTTCGCGACACTAACTTTTTCACCTTAACCAAGATCTCAGATAAAAAGTACAGTAAATTAAAAATAACGATTTCTGCTCATTTAATTGCGTATAATATTAGTTTTAAAAATTTCATTGGCCAATTAAGACGATTTATTAAGAATCCCTTAAGTCTTTTTAGTCTTTGTTGGCAAGTGACAATAAATAATTCCATTAATACTACCAATTTTCCATAACAAACTGTTCATTATAAACAGACCTAATGGAATTCTTAATAAATCGATTTTATCGGGTTAATGAAATTTTTGATGACATTGATACGCCGCTCCTCCCTGTGAGGTAAAGGTACTTACAAATGTTTTTTTTTTTTTTTTGAAAAAAAAAAAACTGACATCCCGAGGGTTGAAATCTCTCCTGTTGGGAACCCGTGCACCCCCCCCCCCCCGGGGGGTTTCTTTTGGTCGGATTCTCGAGAGTCCAATGAAGACAGGAAATATGTTCGAATTTTACACATTTTCATTCAGACTGACTGAAGTAGATGGCGTCAATAAACCAAATAAAAACTTTTTTTAACGTCTGGTCCGCAAGGAATACACACTGATGGATTTAACACACCACTCAATTTATTCGGTTTAAAATGAAATCCATTAGCTCTCTATATTAGTTACAGGTAATTAGGCGCTATCGTAGTCAAAATAACCAGTAAATAATCCATTGTTTACTTTTGTCTGATTAATCCCGTTTGAACAAAAAGTGAAATTATGCCCTTCTATTCTGTTACGCCTAAAGATCGCTTTCAGTTATTTCATAAGTTTCGTAGTTCATTATGTTCCCAAATCCGCATCAACTTTCTTCTTCACATGATCCTCATTATAATTTTTCAATACAGTTAATACAATTAGGTTTACAGAATTAATTATTAATAATAACCTAATTAGCTAAAATATTATCGCGAACTCAAAACAATTATTGAGCCTCCTTCGTGTTAGGAGCACGACCTGCAGATGCCCCCCCCCCCAAGGAACTGAGCCGTAAAGAAGGGATAGTTCTTGCCAGGTTAAGAATAGGTCGTACGCGGTGGACACATGGGCCATTGTTAGCAGGTGTCCCTTACACAGAGAAAGGTTGCTCGATGTGTCCCACATAATTGAAGCGTGTCGTGCCTTGGGTCCCCACAGGGCGCGAGTGGGAATGCCGCCAGATTTAAAAGGGGTTCTCGGACACGGCAGCGAGCTTCAGGGTCCGCCATTCCGCTTTTAAAGGGAAGTGGGAATTTTTTGATTGCATATAGAAGTTAAATTGTGTTTTGTTTTTCTGGGTCTTGTACGAGTGAATGCGGACGGGCTGACGGTCACGTAGGTTCTCCACCGCCCTTTAAGTTGTGTGTATGACGTGGGCTGATGGCGGAAATTTTATACAAGTATCCCATAGACCCCAATTTAGATTAATTTTTTTGAATAGTGAACAAGACGATGGAGGAATAACGAGTACTTCATCTATCAAACAGAATGAGTGCTATCAATGTATATTGGTGTGTTGCAGTAGTTTTACCAAGGCTGAGGGGCTGAAATGACCTAGCTGTCGGACGCCCCTGCAAAAAAAAGTTTCAACCTTTATTGAGATCATCTTCCAGGGCCTGGGATTTATAAACAAACATTTATTTTTTACAAATACTCGTAGAATTTGAAAAAAAAAATATAAATGTGTACAATGCTAGAAAATTTTAGATTAAAAAAAGAAAGAATGAATTTATACAATGCTAGAAAATTTTAGATTTTAAAAAAATTGAACCCTGTGTGGTTTTTCCGAATATAATAACTTAATAATAAAATAATAATAAAAGAACTTAGGTACAGCAAACTGTGAAATAAAGTAATCGTAAAGCGAGGAATCGTTCATAAACGATGTACAATAGTGTTCTTTGTAAGCAAGAATTTTCACAAATGTCAAAAATTAATTTGCACGACGTCGAGTGCGCAAACAACTTTCGGTGCACGGTGAAAACAAAAGGGAGAATAAAAATTTTCAAATCAAGGGATGTCCCCTGTGGGGAAATTTAATTGGTCTTCTGTCGGCTTTTTTTCACCCTGTTCAACTGAATTGATTGCTACGTTTCCGAGGGACAATATTACATGTTGTTGTAGAGCTGTTTCTGTCAGGCGGTTCATACAAAGTATATTCATAACAATGTTTTACATTTTTACTTACTGCAATAATTTTTAATCATTTGTATTTCATAAAAGTGTACTCGAGAAAATTTACTGAAGTATATGTGAGGGACAAAATCGATCATACCAGGGAAAAGGAAAAAGCGTCCTCAATTAAACCCTGGATTTCGATGATACCATAATTAAATATTATAGCTAAACAATAATTAAATAATAGCCAATCGGAAACATTTCGTAGAAGACGTCAAACATTTCCTTATTTTTAATAAACCCAGTTTGCCGTTGTAAAATGAATTAAATTTGACGGGCACATACTGAAGACCTACCAGGAAAAGCCGGCCTAATTAATTAAAACGATTTGTAATAAAAAAAAAGAACAAAAACGGTATAAAATCGATAAAATACATTAATTACATGCAGGTAAATTTTATAACCGCCTTACTTGATGAACCTTAGAAGTTTCATTAAGCATGTATGATTCAAAATAACCTAAGCTGAGAGAAGAAAATCTTGTCATTTCGTATCCTATAATCCGAAGGAGTCACATGATGAGAAATAGGATAAGTTACAAGATCCGAATTAAGAGCCGGGAGTGCTGGCGACATGATAAAGATAAACGACACGATAACTCCTGGGTTTCAAATCGATGAAGTAATGAGAAACCAATTTACGACTTTTTTTTCCAAACCTCATAAACTGGTATTTTTAATTGGACGAGAAATGTATTTGGGGTATGAATTCAATTTCCACTTAACTAGGACTGGTGGATCGTGATTGATGTAGTTTTCTCTGAGCAAAAGATCAAATGCAAATTATACTGGAACTTCTAAGGTTCTTCACACACACACACACACACACACACACACACACACACACACACACACACACACACACAAACTCATTGCGCTGAAATATTCGTTATTTTACAAGTGGTGTTATTAGATTTAAAAATTATTTGGAGTTCGCCATTAATTTGTAACACATTAGATTTAAATTTTTTTTTGTCTTGAAAAATCAGTTTATACGGTAAATTATGCAATTTTCTCCTATACAGGGTAATCGGCTGAAAATGTGACACCCACTATCCTCAAAATCACTATACATATTTAAAAAAAAAAAAAAAAACAATGAGACAAACAACAAAGAATTTAAAGAGGGCGCGCAACAGGATATGTCATATCAACCCTCGGGGGTGTCGGTGTTTTCGAAAAAAAAGCCCATTTTTAAGTATGTCGGGTTCGAACGCAGGGCGGCTGGATTCGAACCTGGCCGCAGTCGCGGTGGATATGACTGTTCTTGAGGCAGTGATTTCACAGGAGAAATACCTCATCCAATGGTAATTATATTATATGATCTCCTCGTTTTTTAATTTGTTAGTTTATTCTACTTCAAAATAATATCACTTACAATTTTGGTTAGTAGGAAGATCGCTTATTGCTTTATGTTTTTGTTATTTTCTTAAATGTTCAATGACAAAATAGTGGCTTATAAGACAGCTGCAGGTCTGATCCGTATGTCGGGTTTGAACGCAGGGCCGCTGGATTCGAACCCGGGACCTTTACCTTACAGTAATGACCGCCTCGCCAACAACACCAAAAGCTTCATTTGCCTTTAAGATTTCTTAAGAATTCCCTTAATTCTGTTTATAATGAACTATGTTATGAAAAACTGGCGGTATTTATGGAATTACTTATTGTCACTTCCTAAGAAAGAATCCACCTTTCAAATCCACCATTCCTCCATCACCATTGATCATTATATAGTTAAGAGAATTCGTAATAAATCGACTTAATCGGCTAATGAAGATATTTTTTAAATTAAATTTTATACGCAATTAAATGAGCAGAAATCGTTATTTTAATTTACTATACTTTTTATCTGAGATCTTGGTTAAGATGAAAAAGTTAGTGTCACGAACGGGATTCGAACCCACGACCCTCGGCTCAATACGAGGTTACTCTAAACACTTGTGATTATCCACGCTATTGTGATTGGCTAGAGCAGTGGCGTATTGAGTTGAAGGTCCTGGGCTCCAATCCCGCTCGTCACACTAACCTTATCATTTCAAACAAGAAATAAAAAAGTGTAATTAATTTAAAAAAAATTAATACGGTAATTATGACTACTACACATATATTCATATTAGTAAATCGTTATTTAGAGGTTTAAAAAAAATTCCTTGTGGCGTACTTTATTGTTGGTTAACATAAAACAAAAATGCCCTTCGCGCAGCGTATTCTAATTTTGTATGACTTAAAATGATAAATCAACAAAATTCTGCTTTTTCGCATATTTTAACAAACATTATGTAAGCAAAGCAGGTCAGAAAAAGGTCAAAACTTGACGTCATTGTCAGATTCGTGTTTCGACTGTTACAAAACCCTTGGATAACGAATTTCGCGAAAATCGGCGTAAATTAATTTTTCGACTGATAATTACTTCTCAATCAATATACGGAAAAATTTTAGGGGGCAAAAAAAATCGATATATTCAAATTTAAACGAAATTCATATTTACGGATTTCTACAGGCTAAAAGGAAATTTTGTATTACTTTCACGAGAAAAAAAAATTTAGGACCTAATTTAATTGAAAAATATTTGGATTTTAGACATTTTTTGATTATTGATAAACTTTGATATGTGGAATTATATTTTTATGGCAATCCACATTAAAATCGCTGTAAACTTCTATATTCTCATGGTTGATTTCTGCGAGTAGAAAGGGGAAATGAAAATATTAAAAAACGTAAAATTCCAACTTTCATTTTTTTGTGACCAAACCAGGGCCTATTTAAGAAAATGAGTGTTTGGTATTTTCGAGTGTCGAATCACCAAAAGAAAAAGTCCGTGTCCAACCAACCCGGTCGACCAAAAGTATCTCTAAGTCTTAAAACAATCTCACAAAGCTGCTGCTCTCTTTAAATTTACATTCGATCGTTCAACATGTTTGTTTTTTACTTAAATATGATCCCTTATGTTCATATTTTAAAACGTTTTGCATATGTAACGATATTACTCCTACATAAGGTACAAAAGACTGAAAAAGATATGTTATTTATTTGAACTAAACATACTTCAGAAATCGTGAGATGAAGGTTTCAGAAAAACGTTTTCTTTATCGTGCCGACGTTTCGATATTTATTGAGATCATCTTCAGTGCTCAAGGTGTTTGTCTTCTGTGTGATTGTGCCATTTTTGCGTGTCGTGTTGAAAGTGCCGATCGAAGAAGAGATCGAAACCTTGGCACGATAAAGAAAATTTTTCTGAAACCTTCATCACACCAGACCATATCTGACGATTTCTGAATAATTATCGATTAACGGCCACTAACCATCACATATACCGTTTATTTTTTATGCTTCCATTTAGCTAAATAGCGAGCTCTGATTGTGGGGGGGGGATGTGGCCGGAAATGCATTAGCAATTGAAATACACTTCTTAAAAAATAAATGATGTGTACAGTTCGAATAAATAACCAACATTCTTGATTTAAAATATTGGTATCGCCTAATTAAATCAAAATTATTTAACAAAAATAAAATTTGAATTATAAAGATAGTTTCTATTACGATATTACATCGACTGCGGGGCCAAAAAGGTACACATATTTTTGCAAAGAATTAATTGTATAATCAACATGTGATTGCACAGAATAAATTGTTCACTGTTTGATCGTCCTTCCTCCTTCAATCCTGATTCGCCGGCGGCGGTTGGCGAAAAGCATCTGACCGCAACGGAAATGACGAGATGAAAATCACCGTACTAATGTTCAACAATTTACAGGATAGTCAAAGGTAATATTAAATGAGCAAACAAAAGAGTAAAATTGTGAAATTTCCTGTTGACGCGGACCAAATAGAGAGAATAGGCAGACCAAAACGGCAGAAACTCTCGGCTAACAACAATTAAAATATTTACAAAACTCACAATAATTTGAAGGATTTCTGTTAGTATTTCAACCGTAAGAACGTTGATATTATTTGAACGAATTCCCTAGGAAAATAATACTAGAGTAATCCGAACAAAATCGATGGAAAAATAGTCTTGGTCTTGACTGTATTTTATTATCTTGAATTGAAACTTGGGAAAATAGGGTAATCCAGGGTGCGATATTTATTAATTTATTCAATTCAGGAACGGAATATGAGTCGTAACAGTCGAACCGAATCCCGAAGGGGTTGTTCAATCCAAGCTAAACTGCTCAAAAATGAATACGGATATTTGTAATTTATTATTAATTAAATCAACTGATATATTCTTGTTAATTGGATAAAAACAATTAGAAAACAAACCAAAAACAAATGTTAATCCTCATTTTTCATAATAAGAGCTTTACTTAAGTACTTTACGTACGTAAACATGTAAATTACTCATTCTGTAAACAAACATGTTTTCTCGTATTTTCTCCGTTTTAATACAGTTGAATTATCTTCAACTACGGAAAGACATCATCTTGAACCAGAAGTTCGCAATATTATTGTGAGAATCGAGATCACCGGCATGTGGCTATCGCCGTTGGCGTTTCTCAGAGCGTGGTTTTGGTGGCTTTAGCTCCATTCTGAGAGACTGGAAGGGCCTGGTAGTGGATCTCAGCGCATTACGAATCTAACGAGAGCAGAAATATCGTCACTGCTGCAAGATGGAACCCTTACCACAGTGCCCGCCAGTTCCTAAGTGAAGTTCAAGATGTTTTGGCCAGGCACGATACGTAAACGCTTGTGGGAAGTTGGCCTCACATCGGATACCACTTTGAGACGACCTGCAGCAACAGCCCGCCACTAACTCAGGAGAATATATACTTATGCTGTTATATTTACTGACGAGTCGCGTTTCTGTCTCTATAGTGATGGCAGGCCCCAAGAATCTATCGAGAACAGAGGATCGAACAATGCCCCAGTTCGTACTCCAGTCGGTGCAGTTTGGAGGAGGCGGTGAAGAAATGGTCTGGCTGGGATTTACACTGGTGAACGAACTGGACCGCTCACCGCTATTTGTTATGTCCAAGAAATTAACGAGGAATACATCCCCCAAACCAAGGATCCTATTGGAAGGGATTCTCGATTTCTGAATGGCAATGCCAGACCTCATAGAAGTAGAGTTGTTCATCAATGTTTAGAAAACCTGACAATTTCCCAACTGCTCTTTACCACATTAGATAATCCCATTGGGTACATGTGGGATGCGTTGCAGAAATGGCTTTTCGATCAACGTCCGCAGCCAGTTGACCTGCAACAACTGCGTGCAGCGTATCATCGATGGTGTGAAATTGCTTATGAAATTAGTGACAACTTATTAACAATATTCCTAACATATGCATTTAAAATGGGGATGTAGGTGGCCGCAACGGTTTAGGTGTTGACGCGGTGCTCATCACTGCAGTCCTGCATTCGAACCCGACATACTTAAAAATGGGCTTTTTTTCAAAAACACCGGCATTCTGAGAGATCTCTACTGTTGCGAACCCTCCAAAAAACACCACAATGCTAGAGAAAGCAAATACTCTAAAATAGCCAATGTCCTTTTCAGCCGTCTTGCAGCAGTCTTACATGCAGCTGTCTTGAACGTTTAGACAAATAATAAAAACACAAAGCAAAAAGCAATCCTCCTTTTGACCAAAATTGTAAATGATATTATTTGGGAGTAGTATAAACTAACAAACTAAAAAACGGGGAGATTACATAATATAAGGGGATATAATTATGATGTGGATGAGATATTCCTCCTGGGAAATCACTGCCTCAAGAACAGTCTTATCCACCACGACTGCGGCGAGGTTAGTTATGGCACGTCAAAAGGATTTCCCAGAGACTGGACGAAGTCAATGTCCAGTAACAACTGGACCTATCCACGATCGAGGGAGACGCGATGACGGATGGCCGACGGCCCACCCCATTCGATGTCACCGTTTTAATAGCATAACCGGATGGACGGCGCAGGACCCACAGTATCATGATCGATTGATAGATTTGTGAGATTGAACAACAGACGTGCTTCCCTATTACAAATGCAATTTCCACTTGTCTCCATCTAGAGAACCGTAAATTAGTATTTTTCCCCAAAAATGTTCTCAAAATGATTTTGTCATGCTAACTGGATGAAAGTGGTTTTATTAAAGGAAAATTGTTGAAAAATCTGTCTTATTTCACGTGTAGTAAATCATACGTCGATCGATGAAAATTGGCCATTACTTATTAATTATTTTTATATTTTAATGAGCCCTAAAGCAAATCGCTATTATAGAAGTACAAGGTTATGTACAACCAAATTATGTTGCAATATAATTTGATTGTATTAGTTAATTGAGTTTCGAGGAACCGCAATTTTCCTCAAAACGGCTGTAACGATTTTCCTCGAATCCTCAGAGGGCGCGTGGGCGGCGTTCCTGCCGCCTTCGCAATTGAGGAAAAATTATTTTCACCTCTTTTTATTATCCGAGAGTCGAATTTACTTAAACTCTTTTAATATTCAGGTTTGATAAAATCTTAGTAAGGGAATGATGAAAAGTAAAAAAAAATTTCTTCACCGAATGATGTTCTTAAATTAATGTCTCATAATAAACTGTGCCTGGTTCAATGAGAGTAATGCTTCCTTCGAAGAAGAACACTTTTATTAAGTTCATTTTATCTCTTATAAAAAACAGAAATCCATTTACTCAAAGATTCCACTTCCCGATTTTAACGCCGATTTTAATGAAACTCTTTTTTGGTGATACTTCAGATCCATCCAGTTTGGTCACACTAATCTTTCAACCTCCAATCAAGGCATACTTGGGCGTTTCCTCAAACAGTGTTTTCACTGAACGTTTTGCTTCCAATTTATAGTCGGTAGGGCAGAGTGAGATCGAAAACACTTTTGTCCTCCAAAATCAAAATTTCCGTTCTAGACCTTTCGGAACGTATTTCGTTTACGGCCAATTACTCTTAACCGGCAGAATTTCGACACCATGAGACAATTTTTTTGGAATTTTCAGAGATCGTGCGAGTTGGTTTCTAGATGAATTTCATCGCAACGGTGTACCATCGCGTACACGGCTATATCTCTGAAACTATTTGTCCGATTGTTACGCTTTTTCAAGGAATTTGGCGGCTTACTTGTTCTAGAATTTCGTATGAATTTTATTCGGAACGGATTAAAAATTGGGCACGCGAATGTACGAAATGTGAGGAAGCTATACAGCCGACCCACATAGCAGACGCTTTTACTACCCAAGAGTACTTGATATTCCTCGAAGTAATTTGGGGACTAATATATACATACTATATTTAATTAAAGATTTTTCATTTCAAATTAACTCTTTTTGCATCAAATTGACCAGTTTTAATTTCAAATTAACCCTTTGTTTAAAACGTTGAAATGATTGTGATGTTAAAAAAAAACATTAAAAATTATTTGTCTTTTAATTTCAAATTTTTTAGTATAAAATAACTAAGCACATACAACCAATATGAAAATTAATTACGATTAAATTCACTAATTTCGTGGTCCGCTTGACGAATTAATATACAATTAATTGAAAAATGGCAAAAAGGAGGGAAAATTCAAAAGGGAAGTTAGTGTCCGAGTGGATCGAAGTCGCGATAGCTCAAGTGGTAGAACAGCAGCGTACCTACTGAAGATCGTGGGTTCGAATCCCGCTCGTGCCATTGACTTTTTTATCTCAACTAAAAACCTTAATTAATTGCAATAAATTACAATTAAAATTAAAGCATATAAAATAAAATATACAAATAAACGATTGGTCTTTTAGTATGATAAATATGAGAAATGTTGGTTTTTAAAAGCTTAATTGTTCGATATTAAAAAAAAGCGAACCAAATTCTAGGGGGTCCCTATCCCAAATTTAAAAGGGCTAATTTGTAATAGAAATGTTAATTTGAAGTAAAAATAGTTTGATTCGAAATTAAAAAGAGTTAATTTAACAACAGTGAACAAGCGTTGATTTGAAATAAAAAGGTTTAAATTAGAAATGTGTGGCGATCAGTGACCGTTAATCGATAATTATTCAGAAATCGTGAGGTCTGATGTAGGTTTCAGAAAAAACATTTTCTTTATTGCACACGTTTCGACCTTTATTCAGATCATCTTCAGGGCTCAAAGTGTTTGTCTTCTGTGAAATTGTGCCATTCTTCCATGTAGGGTTGATAGTTTAATTTAGAGCGAAATGGGTTAATTTTGAAATTAAAAAAGGTTATTCGGATATTTAAAAAAATCAATTTGTAGTAGAAAAGGATTAAGTTGAAATTGTAAAAGGACAGTAGGATGTTAAAAATGGTTAATTGTCAATTTACAAAATCTGTTTGATACGAAAAATAGTTCATTTGAAATTAAAAGTGGTCCATTTGAGGGGAAAAGCCATAGTAGAGAGCCTCTCAATAAAACCTGTAAACACAATGAATAAAGTGTGTGTGGTGATCAGTGACCGTTAATCGATAATTATTTAGATATCGTGAGATGCGGTCTGGTGGGACGAAGGTTTCAGAAAAACATTTTCTTTATTCAGATCATCTTCAGGGCTCTGTGTAATTGTGCCATTCTTGAGTGTGGCACTCTCAACACGACACGCAAGAATGGCACAATTACACAGAAGACGAACACTTTGAGCCCTGAAGATGATCTTAATAAAGATCGAAACGTCGGCACGGTAAAGAAAATGTTTTTCTGAAACCTTCATCACACCAGACCGCATCTCACGATTTCTAAGTAACAATGAATAACTTTGCTAAATAATACATACTGTAACATATATTAAAACCAAAGTTAATATTATAAACAATTTGTTTACTGAAAGATGAAAATCTTATTGCGCACAATCTCTGTTGTACAAGGCTTAAAATATTTCCTTCGTTCGGATGTATATTTAGATGTACTGTTCAATGAATTCCATCCCATGTAACAATGGTAATGGTAAGTATGACAGTAGTTTAAGGGTTTTTTTGGTCACGTGGGGTGAACATTGTGCCCGATTTTAAACTGAAAATTAGAGCTAGGTGAATTTCCTGACCATTTGAATCTAGTCTTTTGCACACGTGTTTAAATGAGTGGCCAAGGTAAACAGTTATATCAAAAAATACTTATAATTCTCGAACAACATGAATGACACGATAAGATATTTTTTACAAAGAATTTGCCGAGAATAAATAATGTGTGAGTCATGGGACTTTTTACCTCTTCCACGCACGTATGAGTTTCGACCCTAAAGGAGAAAGGGTGGAGAGGGCGATTGGGCTAGGTGACACTTCAAGCCTCTCGGATTCATGCAATCCCCTTCGGATTGCCAGGCGATCTTATGATGAAAAAACAATACAACTACTTGAGATGTATGTTCACGAAAAAAAGGGAGTTCTTTTCTCATAAAAGTATCTGTATCCCTCATGACAATACCAGGATAGAATGTACAATACATCCTAAATCAAAAAAAGAAGAGACTGAATAAAAGAGGGATTGCATGAATAGTATGAAAGTGGCTAGGGAATAAAAAAATTCCAAAGAGACCAGAGACAATTATGTCAAAGAGGTTGAAAGTTTAAGTCAAAAATGGAAAAAATATGTTGGAAGATACCGAGGATTGCAGCTTTTGTGTTATTGCGTGTTTCCTGTTTCATAGTTCAGTCCAATCAACTCGATCCTTTTGTGAAGAAGTGGTAAGTTAAAATGTTGTAGCTAATCCTTTTTCGGTGATCTGTTTGGTACCTTATGCTAATCTCCATTCCGCAGTTGTTTTTTTTCCCCCTCCTCTTAGTCTTGTACATTAGTACATCTAGCCATTCATGTTAGTGGTTCCCGCGGACAGTCCACAGCCCGACCTCGCCGAGACCGAACGCCACGAGCGCCGACCGGGAAGGACGCCGAGGCCCCTCTTCTGAATAAGGACCTTCTACCCTTCTTTTGCTCTGTCACAGATTGTTCCAGATGGATGCGGATAAAGACCATCTACACGGCACCTAAGGCCCATGGAAGAGTCCGCATCCATCCCACAATCCGGGGACAAAGGCGTCCACCCAGCCAGCACACCGCCCGCCCAGCCAAGCACGGCCCAGCCGCCGCCTGCCCACGTCCACTTGATCCTATATTACTCTTCTTTCCTTCTTTTTTAAAATTTATTTAAATATCTACGTCATTTCGTTTGATAAATGTAAAAATAGGATCCAGGTTTTCAATATTCTTGATATATCTTAAAATTAAGTTAACTGAGGTTGGTAATGGCACTTTATTTTTCACCAGTGTTTTGTAAATATTTTCTCTGCCTTGAAGTTTTAGTGGACAGGCCAAAAGAACATGATTCGCATTCCGCATTTTCTTCACCTTCCAATGGCATACCATTCCCCAGAATTACACAGCATGTGCATGGATAGAGAAAGGTCAGTTAGTTCTGAAATAGTGAAAGCGTTGGAGAGATGGGTTCAGCAGTTTAACCTAACTAAAAGCGTAGCGGGTGACTGAAATACCTTAAAAGAGGCATGTTCAATTTATATACCTTCATTATTTATATTAAATCAGACGTTCATACTTAGAAATTGGGACTGACTACATGATCCCGGAAACGTACTTTACAACATCCTATCGAGTCCTGTAAAATATACAATGATAAGGTATTCACATGGGTTTAAAACAAACGAAGAATCGGATCGGGTGTTTCCCTTTACAAGTCCAAAATATGAGCAGTCAAACTCATTACGGGAACTAAACTTCGGTCTTTCGAGCAGAAAAGCCATCCACCCTTGTGCTTCAGAAAACCTTAAAAGAGACTGGGCAGACACTGGCAATAAAATCCTCATAAGATCGGATAGCCAAGCTATTAAAGCATTAGCATGTAATAAAATAACATCCAAGTTTGTCAGTGAATGTACCCGAAATCTCCAAAACCTGGGGACACACAACAACCTGAGGAAACACAGGAATTTTGGGTAACTCAAAAGCAAACACGATGGTCAGAGGACGATATCAGACCATATATAGGCTTCCAACCTTAAGATAGCAAAATAAATACAGAATCATCCATCACAGAATGGATTCAATAAAACAAAAAGAGAAAGGGGCGCTAGAGTCAGTAAACTTCTGCTAAAACAGAACTCACTGCTGCAGCTGGAGAGGCCATCGGAGGAATGTTAGGTCTATTAACCGGTCACTGGCATCTGGGACATACACAACATGGGCGTACATAACGAAGATCCCATTTGAATATTATATAATGAGGAAGAACCCCCCCCCCATATCATCTTCGAATGCAAAGCAACGACTCAATGGAGACATAACCTAGCAAACTGAAATAACCTCAGAAATGAAACTGTCAATGATTTAATACTTCTGAGAGGAAGGATTGGAGTCGATTGCACTGAACTAAGCAACTAGGAAGGTACAATAAGCTGAGGTGCTTCAGGAGCACAAACCCCGCTTCGTAACATCCTCATCATCATCAACATCACTACTTATATTTATAATATAAGAGCGCAATGAAGAATGTTCGGATCATTACGACACTGACACAGCAAACAATAAACCGATATGTCCTTTAAACAAAGGTTACATGATTCAATTATTCTATCATAAATTAGAAATTTACTTCGTTTCAGAGATGGTTAAATGTTGGATAAATTCCATTCCCCATTCGCTTAAAAACAACCGTTTTCAAACAGGCAAGTAATATAAACGAAAATGACGGTAAATTTCAGAACGGTTAAGTCTGCGGCAAGGGGATTCAAAATACAATACAACGGAGTCCAAGATCTAAAAAAATGAGAAAGTACAACGGGAAATTTTACAAAAATCGAAACTGCCATTTTTTCTAATCGCTAGTCAATTCTTCGGAAAACTTTTGTTCAATTTTAATTATTTGATATAAGAGGTAAATGAAGGTGAAGATAAGACAAATGACATGCTTTGTTTTAATAGGTAATCAAACTGCCAAACGTCAAATAACAAGGATCCATGGTGCTTCTTACGGCAAGATTTATAACTCCGTTTAATTAACAATGTTTTACACGCAAATTTTTTTTTTGCACCAGGAGCTTGGTGAAAGTGGCTATAATTTAGGGGGTATTATATTATGTACGACACCTATTGTCTGCTAGCCCACCTCTATTTTCAAATTGAAAAAAAAAAAAACATTAATCATAGATAATATATAAAAACAAATACAATTTTGGCTCACCTTGTCATCATTATTGAATCTGTTAATTTTCCAATTTCCCAACCAGAATTTTAAACAAAAAATGTCTGGTTTGTCTTTGAATGATTACAGATGCGAAACGGTGGCATTAGCCTTACTAAATCCCTTACGTAATACAAACTGAAGCATTATTAAAGGAATTCTTTTTGCTAATAAAGAATATACACTTCAATGTGTTAATAAAATAAAACAATTTGTTGCCTCGGTTATCATTCACAAAAGATTCTAGCTCGATTTGGAGATTGGTCAACTTATATGTACACTGACAAACAAAAAATTCCCCCCACTTGTAATATACCTTGATATGTATATATTTTTATGTATTAATCAAATTTTGAAGTTTTTTAACGTTGAATAATTCAGTATTTTTCTATTAAAAAACAATAAAACAATAATATAATAATTGGACTCTTGCAAACCTTATGGAAATTCCAAATTTAAATAAAAAATATCAATCAATATCATTTGGGGTCTTTCGTGTGGTATTTTAAGTATAAAACTAAAATTTTATATTTTGCACAAAACCTCAAATTTAAAAAAAAAGAATTCTTCAGTTTTAAACTTTTCTTATTGGTCATTAAGCCTTGAGTCTTATAGTACGGTGCAGCCAGGCCTCATCAGAGCGAAGCCTCCGCAAACCCCGGCGCAGTGGCAGCCCCAGGCTTGGTAGGAACGAAACCCCACGGATCTTTCACAACTGATACTTTTAATCGTAATATTGTGCGCAGGGTTTTATCGAGGAGGGGTAGGTGTCTAGTCACCATCGACACCTCCTCCAAGCTCGCTGGAGATTCCTTGATCTCCCTGTAGGTCTGGAAGAGGATTCCCATTTCTTAACATCTTTCTTTATCGCGAGGAGATTGTTTCCTGAGCAGGCACTCCGTTCACACTTCCATGTCTCCCAGACGAGCGGCCTAAAGTGACAGCAGAAGTCACTGAAGGGAACCCCTCCGTGAAGAGTGCCAGCCACTGCCTCTCACGCCATTCGGTCCGCCTTCTCATTTTCAGTTATTCAACCGTGGCCTGGAATCCGTTTGAATAATACTTCTACACCTACGTTTTGAAATTGCTTTAACTTTGCAAGAATATCATAGACGTCTGGGTTAAGGGAGAATAAGTTTCTTAGTGTGGCCAGTGCCGAAAGACAATCAGAACAGACAATTAAGGTGGTACATACTAATGATGTCAATTGCTTTGAATATAGCTAGGAGCTCAGCAGTAAAACTAGAGCGGTGGTGATGTAGGCGGAAACGATATACTCGTGATCCACAGACGACAGCAAAACAAATATTGACAATTGTCTTTTGGATCAACGGTGTAATGAAAAAAATCTTAAATCCCCAGAAAAATTGCTTCTCGACTTTCCTTCCAACTATTCACAGGGCATTTAATTAAATAGTTCACTAATTCCGTGGTCCGCTTGAACAATTAATATATAATTAATTGAAAAATGGAAAAAAGGGAATTTAGTGTCCGAGTGGATGGAGGTCACGATAGGTCAAGTGGTAGAGCAGCGGCGTATCAAGCCGAAGATCGTGGGTTCGAATTCCGCTCGTGCCATTGGCTTTTTTTATCTCAATTAAAAACCTTAATTAATTCGAAATAGTTTTCATTCGGTTAAATGGAATAATCAGGTTTAGTAAATTAAATTTTAGGATTTTTAACGCCTCTTCCTTTATAATTAGAATACTCGTATTTTTCGACTGTGTCATGTTGTTGGAATGTAAAACCTTGTTCCCACTGTGTAAGAAAACGACAAACCTCTGATCAAGTCTTAATAAAAGTTGGGATGCTTAGGTTATTTTTCGAGGACTTCCGATTGGAAATTGCACAAAGCGTAACAAAAATATACCTGATCGAATTTCATAAATTATTTCTATAGTAATTTTATACTTTAATATATAAGAAAA
Organism: Cimex hemipterus; assembly: GCA_039619505.1. NCBI lineage: Eukaryota > Metazoa > Arthropoda > Insecta > Hemiptera > Cimicidae > Cimex > Cimex hemipterus. Next base: position 31,155,808 of record CM077101.1, read on the forward strand.
ATCTAAAGTTATCAAAGTGCAATCGATGAGAGAGAAACGACCATTGGTGCGCGGTTGGAGTCGAATCGGACTTATTAAAGGAAATCTTAACTAATTGAGTTTCATCTACGGTCTTTGATCGTTCTCTGGCAAGGAATAAACTCTTTTGAACTTAAAATGAAGACTTTTATTTAAAAAAAAAAAAAAAAAATTCTAATGGTCTCATATTTTGTAACTATTCCCATATTCACTAAGCCGGTACGCCAAAGGAAAAAATTTTAAGGTCAAGAGGGAATGCCAGAAATTTGAGGGCGAAGTAAAAAGACGAAAAAAAGAGCATTCATTACAACTTTGAAAAGTGAGAATATTTAACATTTTTTAACTTTCAAAAATGTTCTTTCTGTGTAAATTTGCCTAATTGAGAATTTATCATCCGTTTAATTACTGGTAAAAGATTCTTACTCGATGGTTCGACTCACTAGTATTACAACTTGTCAGCAAAAAATACACAAATTTGTATAATTTAACATGATACTTGATGAAATTTACATGTCAGCTGAAATATCACACTTTTCTTTGATCGAATCCGCCTTTTCGTGTATTTGAATAGAATTTATTTATTTTTTGGATGTTCGAATTTATTTCTAACGTTACAGAAGGCGATTATATTTACATCCTTCGTCCCATCTGTAAGAAACTCAAACTCTTATTCATCAACACGGCAGTCATATTTTCTGTAAAATAAGGAATACCACAACGCCTTATTTTATTTTATTGAGGATTTTATTAATTTATTTCGGTGCCACAGAACGCCAAAAATAAATGCCCCATCGACCGATGCGCACCAGCTTGATCTCGATTCTTAAAATTGTGAGTAAAATCAAATACCATTTATAAATTGTTGTTCCTATAAGCTAATAAATTATCAGAAAAAACAACTTATAAAAAGTCAAAAATAACATATTTCTAACAATAAAAAAAAAAATATGTAAACCATTATTTTAGCTTTTTACGGCAAATTAATACTTTTAATTTAAAATTAACCCTTTTTAGGTTGAAATGAGCCTTCTTAATTTCAAACCATTTCAAATTAACCTTTTCATTGAAACATTTCAAAAAATTAGATGGTATGAAATATAAGCATCCAAAATAGAATTCCTGTGTAGCTGCGATTATTAATAATTATAAAATAATTGGGCTCTTAGATCATAGCAATTGATTACATTTCAAATTAAAAAGTATATAAAAGTTAATATAGAAACAAACGAGTCTTATATTAATTCAAGTTTTTTTTAGTAGAATTTAAAATTTAAAATTATAATTAATTTTCACATGGAATTTATGATATAAACGTTCTATTTTTTTTTAATTTAAACGAAAAAAGAAAAGAATTATTTGTCTTTAATATGTAATTTTATATATTTTTCAATTTAGTTGTAGTATTAAAAAAATCGCAACTATACCGCAATTTTGCTTCACATACTTATGTACCATCTAAGTGTTATAATTTATATATATATATATATATATATATGCTTTATTATTTATAAAGTTTTATAATTACATTTAATGATTATATGACGATCGTTAGATGCAGTCTGGTGTGACGTAGGTTTCAGAAAAATATTTTCTTTATAGTGACGACGTTTCGATCTTTATTGAGATCATCTTCAGGGGTCAAAGTGTTTACACAGGAAAAAATTAAAAATATACAAGAATTTTAAATTACATGCTCATATTTCAGACCACTACCATAAAATATTCTGAAAAAACTATTCAGATATCGCGAGGTGCGGTCTGGTGTGATGTAGGTATCAGAAAGACATTTTCTTTATCGTGACGACGTTTCGATCTTTATTGAGATCATCTTCACGGCCTGGGATTTACAAACATAGTTTACATTTAACAAATACATTTAGGATGAGGAAAAGTGAATTTATACAATGCAAAATATATTTTATATTCAATCAAAGTATTTCTACTCACTCAAAGTGTTTGTCTACTGTGTAATTGTGCCATTCTTGCGTGTGAGACTCTCAACACGACACGCAAGAATGGCACAAGTACACAGAAGATAAACACTTTGAGCCCTGAAGATGATCCCAATGAAGATCGAAACGTCGGCAAGATAAAGAAAATGTTTTTCTGAAACATACATCACACCAGACCGCACGCACCTCACGATATCTCAATAATTATCTTGAACGGTCACTAATCTCTACACATTTCTGAAAAAAAAAATCTCTCAACTTGATAAAAGTTTTTATAATGATTTTTATATAACCTAATTTGAATTAAATTTCATGTCGTATTTCAGATATAAACCTATTTTTATATTTTTCTCAAATTAAAAGGCGAACCTTATACTTTTAAATTTAATTTCAAATACTGAGTACGAAAAGTATAAAAATGAAGGATTCTTTTTTTTTAACTCGAGGATTTGTGCAGAATATAAATTTTAGTTTTATACTAAAATACTACACGAAAAACTACAAAAAATGTATTAATAAAGGTTTGTTTTTTAATTTGATATATTTTTATTTACTTGTAAATTGAAATTTCCATAAGGATTTACAAGAGTCCAATTTTTATATAATTATAAAATTTTCAAATATGAAGTACTTCTCATGCTTATACTTTATACCATCTCCTAAATTTATTTAATGCTTTAAGGGAAGGGTTAATTTTTTATTATTAATTTTAGGTATTCCCAGACCCCCTTTCACTTGAAGGTAGAGCCTAAATTCTTCAGTTGGCTGTTTGAAAAATGTGTATTTAGGTTTTTTTAATCAAATAAATACTTTTAAACTGCAAGCGAAAAAGATTAATTTCAAGGTGAAAAATTGTAATGTGAAATTTTAAAAAAAAAGTCATTTTGCAGTTAAAAAGGGTTAATTTGATGGAAAAAAGCAAAATAATTCCGAAAAAATTCGAAGAGATGCGAGATATTTGTATAGCGTCCTCGGGTAAAAATTAACAATGAAAATATACTGAAATTATATATATAAATTTATGAGTGTCGCATCTCACGTGCAAGCAATAAGCTGAAAAACAAAACAAATATCGATTTTAAAAATAGGGAGAAATCTTTCGGGCGGAGCTTCGGGGTTGAGATTTTTAAACGCATCCTGGCAGTTATTGGATTCAAATACGACATTCCGTACGATCCCGTAATACATTCATTCACGTCAATCCATCAAATCCCTTTTCCAATGTTCTTTCTAGATATTCATATTTTGGAAGTACGGAAGTGGAAATTTCGCCTGGCGTTTCTCGCCGACGCAGGATTGGGACCGATACGTTCCTAAACTGACATGCAAAAAAGTGGCCATCCGTAATATTTTTAATTATCTCTTAGAATCTTAGACAATCCCCTATTGATTAATACAACAAATGACAATAATATTTTATCTGTTTCAAAGATAAGAAGTGAGTGAAACACAGATAAAACATCCCAATTGGATTTTGTAAGTGAATCTTTGAATAGTCAATCCCTTCCATGTAAAGCATCCATCTAACGTTCCGATGGTATGGGGTTGTTTTTTAGTTATACGTTATAAGCTATGATTGCAGCATTGCCGGAAGGTGGAAGAAGTCAAGTGGATGCACTAGAGTGTTCAAAATCTGTCAAAAGGGCCTTCCATTACCTCCAAGATACTGGAGGTTACTCAAGAAGGCATGGATCAGGTCGCCACCCCGCCAAATCTCGGAGAGATGATCGTTTTATTGTTTCAAATGTACCCCGTAATCGCCATTCTACCTCTGTTAAGATCAAGTAACAACTTCAAGTTAGAAATGTTAATATCGGAGTCTTGCCTGAATCGAAAAGATTTTCTCAATTGAAGGATCATCTAGATGAAACAGAGCACAATTTAAATTTAAATATGAATACACACAGTACGGTGCTACACAGTTTCAAAAAATGGAGGGAACTGGGTGGTATGGATGGATACAATGGTCACGAGGGACTGGATGAGTACCTCCTGAGCACTGCAGCTGTTCAGCTTATTGTACAATATCCTGGCTCCATATTTTTGGGGGAGAGCTCACAACACAAAGTGAACTTGAGCCCCCGTTGTACCAGTGTTCTTCCATCGAAGAAACTCATTTTTGAAGGGGGTTGGGATCAGATTCAGGGTCGCTGAGATCCAGTCCCGCCCCTTCCATTGATGTGTACCGTGTCAATTTTTTTTAATTGCGGCCACCAGTCCCCTTAGGCGTTAGAAAAATTCCAGAGGCGATGGTGGGGATCGAACTCACGACCGCGGGGTCTACTAGCGGAGAGTCTGACGCCTTAATCGATGGTGGAATGGAAAAATTATCAGATTTTGATTTACCTCCTATTTTAAATAACATTTGATGTACAAATTATTAAAATTAATCAATTTAATTTTTATTGTCAATTTTAATTTTAACAATTAATCAATAAGAACACATACTAAATAATTACTAATTTAAAATTATTTTATTTGAGTATTTATTAGTTTAATATTTAGAAAGGTAGTAATTCCAACTTTTCGCACATTCAAAAGTGAGCGCCAATAAAAACCGGCTTCTCATTGAAACGTCGTGTTGGCGGTTGATCGGCAGTTAGGAATGTTAGTGTCAGTTTACGCCGTGAAAGGCGAAGCTTTCAGAAGCTTGATTACGTGAGAGAAGGACTGCCGCTGATCCAGAACTTCTGACAAGCCAGTGAACAGGTCGGTTAAGTTTCACAAGAAATCACGTTAATTGGCCCAAGCAAGATTGGACTAAAGCCTTGTTTTCGGGTGAGTCAAAGTTTTGTTTGAGGTCTTCTGACGGCCGAGTTTTGGAAAAGAAAGGAAAGCGTATATATATACATATACGAGCTACAAGCAACATTTCCAGAGAAAGTATGGAGGTGGATGTATTATGATTCGGCCGGGCATTTCTATGGTAGCATAAACTTGATCCATAGAGGGATCCCCTTGCATACACTTGATACGTTGAAGATGTGTTATCAGAAGATATTGTTCCTTACATGACACTAATTGGCGATGATTTTATTTTTATTCATAACAATGCAAAGCCCGCACAGCTAAAGATCGTTGGTACGATTACTTGGAACGGGCTTCAATTCAATGTTTGTGTCAACATTTATACCTGACTTAAACCCTTTCGAACACCCTTAGGACGTGCTGTCAAAGAAAATAAAATTTGCACAGTGATGCCAGAGATTTTGCAGAAATTCGAGTGGCCCTGTAGGAGTATGAAAATATTGGGTTGTCCGGAAAATAATGCAGGATTTTGGTATTAAACAAAAAAAAAAAAAAGAAACTAGTTACTTTAAAGCAATGTTCTTTAATCAAAATAATTTCCCATACTCTCAATACATTTCTCCCAACGTGTTGGTAACTTATTAATTCCGTCTGAGTAGAATTCAGAATTTTTAGAATTGATAAAGTCAATAAATGCATTTTCCAGTTCCGTTTGATTTTTGAATATTATGTGTTGTAAGTAGTGGTCCAGGTGTCTAAAAAAATGGTAGTCAGTAGGCGAGAGGTCCGGAGAGTAGGGTGGGTGAGGCAAAGTTTCATAGCCAAGCTCCAATAATTTTTGTGACGTTACACGTGACACATGTGGTCGAGCGTTGTCATGCAACAAAATGGGCCCTTTCCGATTGACCAAAGAGGTGGTCAGCGACGGTCGTTTTACTGACTTTGAGTTGCTCTGCAAGTTCTCGAACAGTTGTTTTGGGGTTTTCTTCCACCACTGATCGCAGAACATCATCATTAAGAGAGGAAGGCCTTCCACGACCTTCTTCATCTTCAAGGCTGAAATCTCCCTCCCGAAATTTTTTAAACCACCTTTGCACAGTGCACTCATTAACACAACCCTCGCCCCAGACTTGGTTAATGTTTCTAGCCGTTTGGGCTCCGCTTCGGCCGAGTTTAAACTCGTAAAAGAAAATCGTACGAAATTCTCGCTTTGACATTATAAGGATGACTGAATTATTTCCAAGTAGCGGAATGCTACAGAGGTAAACAAACAATATCATTTGGAAGAGGATTAATAAGTGTTGACATTCATACAAATGAGTAATCCTGTAAACGTAAACAGAATATTTTATATAGATTTTTTTTAATGAAAACTTAAAATCCTGCATTATTTTCCGGACAACCCAATATTACACAACACTACATTCCAAACCTCGTAAAATCTATGCTACGTCAAGAAATGCTCTTCACTGTTTCGATAGCATTATTTTCGGTCACATTGTTTTACTCAGTTTAATTTTTCAATTTTTTAGCTATCGCTTTAAAAATATTCAGTAAACAACAAAAAATCAAAATTATAACGATTGCAAATATTTACCCAAAAAAAAACAAAACAAGGGTGGCCACTTTTTTGCCTGCTTAGAGTATTTTGAAGTTCCCGCCAAAAGGAGAAAAAAAGTTCTTGACAGTTTTTAAAGTTGATAAATAATTAAAAATCTTTAAGCAAAGAATTGATGTTTTACAGCTTAAAAATACAATTACATTTTTAATTTTATATTATATAAAATCAAGGCTAATATGACAGAGCGGGAATAGGCGGACCGCGGAAATCAATAAAAGTTAGCGCGCTGGGCCTGGCGTGGTCGTGTCTGAATAAAATAGTCGACTTGGCACTCTAAAAACCGCGCAGTCCGAATCGACTGCAGACGAGGACGGTAGTTAGAAAGGACGACGCGGCGGAAGAATTTTGTGCCAGCCGTTATTGACAAACCGAAAGGAGAGCACATCTGCATCGGGGTTATATTTCGGGTTGGGTCAAAGTCCGCCATCAGATCGACATTATCGAACCCCCGGCCATTATTTTAAATTCGTCCATATAACCTGGCCAATATTTGACTATTTACTCTCTAATATCCACTCGGACACCAGCCACTTATCTCAACCTGCGACCTTTTGCATTTTCCCTCTTTTGGCCATTTTTCAAATGTCGTGTAATCAGGATTCGATTCTCAGCGACTTATGAAATAGCCACGGGGAAGTGTTAGCGAATTCACTTCTTTAATTATTATATTAAACCATATATGTTTAGAGGTCATGATTGACCTATTAATTATTTCAATTAATTATATTGTCAATCAATTATACTTTTTCAAAAGTATTGGTTTAGGCGAAAAAGTTGGTGTCACGAGCGGGAATCAAACCCACGATCTTCTGCTCAATACGAGTGGATAGAAGTCACAATAGCTTAAGTCGTTTGAGCAGCGGCGTATTGAGCCTATTGGTCGCGGGTTCGAATCCCTCTCATGAAACTAACTGTTTCATCTTAACCAAGACTTTAGATAAAAAATATACTTAATTGAAATTAAATTTTAAGTAGAATGTAACCAACCGCACCTTTTTAGCATAATCCGTTCCCCAGATATGATTTTTTTTACCTAATAACCACTTTTTTCAAGAAAAACAATAACAATTTTTTTAACGTTGATTCAGTGTTAACACTTCGAGATAAAAGCTTGTAGGAAACTCTACGTAAAATGAGACCAACATCACCTCGTAGACATTGGAGCCAGGATTTTTGGCCAATTTTTAAAGTTTTGACTTTTTGGAAAATAGCTTGAAAGAAGTAAGACAGGTTGATAGTTTGAATGTTGTTCCGTTGAATTCAAAGTTCAGTTGTGATCCTCAATGAAAAGAAGCAAGAAAATTCATTGTAGTTGAACCATGGGAACATCATCAGTGTTAACTCAGCTTGCGTGAAAATGACTAGACTATCAACGATGAGGTGTACTTGGACATTCACCTAGTGTACGGCAAATATGAGTGGTGAGGCTGCTGCAAGGATGTATTGTGAGTGTTACCCTTTACACCGTAAACCACACTTCTCCGTACTTGTCAAATGCGGCTCTTCTTCACGAGTTAATATAGGAGGGACTGAACGATTAGAAGCACTTGATGAGCACTTCGTGACATTTACGTAAGTAGTACTCGTTAATGGGAATCTCCCGGACAACCATTCAATGTAGTTAATAAAAACCCTTATCATTTCACGACTACCCAACATCTTCCCATTGATTTTCAAAAAAGACTGGAATTTTGTCGGTGGTACACAAAAGTGGGCGTGACAGCAAACCCAGATATTTTATGAACCGAAGAGAGCGGATTGTTCATTTCCCGAAATTCTCACTACTGGGCTGAGGAAAATCCATCCTTACCTCCACAGACTGTGATATTTGAGATGATGCTGAAATAATGGTGATTTTTTCCGGTTTTTTTTTTTTTTTTTTTTTGCAGGGGCACCTGACAACTAGGTTATTTCTCCCACGAGGCGAAGTAAAATACGGCAAAACACACTCAAAACAATCACACCAATAAATACATTCACACCTATATAGATTGATAGCACTCATTCTGTTTTGGTAGATGGAGTACTTGATATTCCTTGATGTTCACTATAATAAACTGATTTAAACTGGATTCGAGGTACTTATAATAAATACTCCACGATCGACCCAAATTCTACCATCAGCCCCTACCCATTCACTCTAAAAATTACACTCACTCATACAAAGCACACAAAACATACCTTGACGGATATATTCAATAAAAAAAATTCCCAATTCTCCTTTAAACTTTGAAACTATCGAGAACCAAAAATCCCTCGGGATGCTTACACGCTCTCTGTATGGACCCAAATCAGGACATGCCTCTATTTTATGGGACACGTCAAAATAACCTTCTCTGCTTGAAGGGAACCTGTGCGGACTTTCGTTCAAAAGCAGGTGCCGGTGTGTCAACCGCGTATGGCCAATCCTAAATCGAGTGAGGACGATCCCTCGTCTCCTGCTCAGGTTCTCTGAGGGCCATCTACCCGCCGTGCTATTGACTAAATAACGTTACTAAAACACAATGTCAAATACTATTGGTTTCATTTGTCAAATAATAAGACAAATACGACTGATTTTATTTTGAAGACATATATACAATAAATACGTATAAACTTTATTAACTACATACTACCCTTTTACCTTCTTTCTTTCAAGCGATTTGCTAAACAAGTTAAAATTTCGAAAATTATATTTTAAAAAAATCATATCTCGAAAAAGAATTAAGATAAAAACATGCGGTTGATTTTCTTCTCCTTAAAATTTAATTTCAATTGATCATAATTTTTATCTACCTTATAGTAAAGTGGAGCCTTTGGGAGTAATTTTTGAAAAAAAGCTTACAAACCCGGTGTTTTTAGAGGATTGTGCATTTTTCTCATTGAAGCATTGTTTATAAGAATTTTTTTGTTCGGTATAATTTTCCTACAAATCCTCAAAATACCTTTGTTTAGTTTGGGGCCCTCGCTGTATATACATTGGTCGTCGGTTTTAATGGCCAGCAGTTGATTTAACCACGTAAAAAAAAAACGATGTGCTTGAACGTCGTCAAAAATAAAGTTTTATTTTATTATTTAATTTTCGAACATCACTATTTTCTAAAACTGACCTCTTACAAATTTAAACCGTTTTGGCCCTTTTTTTACAAGTTAGTACTTACAAGAACTATTGAAACTTACCAACCTGTAATAAGGCTTTTCTTTCTGTACGTTTAAATAGAAAGAAAAACCTAAAATATGTAGCAGGCTAATTTTCTCTCTTTTCGCGGCTTTTTCGTTCGCACACCTTGCCAAAATTAGAGGATGCCGATTTCGTTAGCGAAATTAGATTTTGCATCTAATGAAATTGCGGCGAACATCAATTTCCGAGGCCTAAGGTGGAGATTGAGCTCCATTCATGAGGCCTGGGAATCGCGTCGTGTGCCAGCTAAAAACCCTTTTAACGTCACCTACTCCGATTCATAAAGGCCCTAGATTTTAATCTATTTATGATTGAAAAAGTGAGACGCTCGGAAAGAGGTGGGATGAAACATTTTTAAAACGATTTGAATAATTGTCGAAACATTTCATTACTTTTTAATTGTCAGTATGATATTGTTATTTTCCATCAAAATAACCCTTTTTCCCACGAAAGCGGCTCTTTTAAATTTCAAATTGGCCCTAATTGAGTAATCGAAAAAGCCTCTTTAGTACAAAATTGATCATAAGAAAAACAAAAAGTTTCAAAAAAATTAAATTAATTGTTCAAAATTGTAATTCATTTTCATGTGGAATTTATAAGATAAGAACCAACTTTATATCCTCTTAAAATTCAAACAAAAAAGAAGTAATAAGTTTTTTCATTTTATATATTTTTCATTTTTAATTATAATAATATTTTCCAAACGGTCTAAGAGCCGATTTTTTGTTTCATTAAAAAAATCACAACCATACAAGAATTTTACATTACATGGTTGGATTTCATACCATCTAACCACTTTAAACAAAAGTTTATTTTTAATAATTAATATTTCGACATACCCAGATCATCTTTATTAGAAATGATCAATGATGGAGTGAGTGTGGGGTTCAATCCTTTTTAAAAAGGTAAGTTCCTATTCACAGTAAGTTGTTTTGCAACGATCCGGATTTCGAGCCTTTTAACTCATAATCGGATTGAAGGACGTCTGTCGACATGCATTGGCAAAGTCTGTTTCCCCTTTATTATTTCTTGATGTGACCAGGCAATTTTTCCATTTTACTTGATCCTAAGTATCCGTCCATGTACAATCCCGTAAGAGATGGAGTTCCTCATGGCAGCATTTTAGCCCCCGTCCTTTATCTATAGAGGGTGACCGTTGAACCTACATTTATCCGTCAGCATGTCAGCAGACATTAAAATGTCCCCATTTAAAAAAAAAAGTCTGATTCTCAAGTGCATTCGATATAATTTGGTTTTCAGGTTGCTTCAACATTTCACGACTTTATTCCATGACGTCCAACGTATCTCATAAATTATTCAGAAATCGTGAGATGCAGTGTGGTGTAGGTTTCAGAAAAATATTTTCTTTATCGCGCCAACGTTTCGATCTTTATTGAGATCCTCTTCAGGGCTCAAAGTGATTGTCTTCTGTTCTGGGCAGAATGGCACAATTACACAGAAGACCAACACTTTGAGTGAGTAGAAATACTTCAATTGAATATTTAAAAAACTATATTTTGCATTGTATAAATTCACTTTTCCCACATCCCACATGTATTCGTTAAATGTAAACAATGTTTGCGTATCCCAGGCCCTGAAGATGATCCCAATAAAGATCGAAACGTTGGCATGATAAAGAAAATGTTTTTCTGAAACCTACATCACACCAGGCCGCATCTCACGATTTCGGAATAATTTATGGAAAAGTTTTTATTTAGCTTTAGGTGGTCGGAAATGAACTGTGGATATATTCCAATGTGTTGGAAATATTTATACATATTCTACCGATAATTTTTCCTATGAGATTCGATCGACCACTATTAATTTCAAATGAACTCTTTTTCGCATCAAACAGATTTAGTAAATTTACAAACCATTTTTAGCATCGTACTGTCCTTTTACAATTTCAAATTAACCCTTTTCTACTCCAAATTGATTTTTTTAAAATTTCCAAGTAACCTTTTTTAATTTCAAAATTAACCCATTTCGTTCTAAGTTCAACTCTCAACCCGACAAGCAAGAATGGCACAATTGCACAGAAGACAAACACTTTGAGCCCTGAAGATGGCCTCAATAAAGATCGAAACGTTGGCACGATAAAGAAAATGTTTTTCTGAAACCTACATCACACCAGACCGCATCTCACGATTTCTGAATAACCATCGACAAACGGTCACTAATCACGACACGTATCTCATAACATGTTTATCCTACTAAAAAGTTTACTACGCCAATGAAAAGAGCATTGCTAACCCTATGAAAAATTTTTGTTTTTTAAAATTTTCTTGTTTCTGTAAATATTGACAGTTATGCACTTACAGAAAAGCAGTCCCTACAAATGAGCTCTATAAACAAAAACTTCTTTAAGGTCAAATATCACCTAGGAAAATTAATGTTTAAATACGAAAGATTGAATTTTTCTGTGACAAACGTAAAAAGTAGTCATTAAGGTTTTATACTTCCATTGAAAATTGTAACATTTAAAAAATGAGATAAAAGGTGAACTTGGCGAGTTTTCCAACTTCTAGGCTAAAGTTTGAACTTTCACGAGTTTTCTAAGTTTTTCTGTGTAAAGTTTCAGTAATATTTTCTTAGTATTGTAAGTAATTTCATTTACAACGGTTACAGAAACGCTGCCCCAACAGATCAGTGTAAGTGTACACACATACTTAATTGCTCAAAGGTCAATGAAAAAAGTCTGATGCTCAAATGAATTCGATATGGATCTTTTCAGTTGCTTCAACATTTCACAATTTTATTCCATTGAGTCTCTCGTATCTCACAAAACGTTTATCCTACTGTAAATTTTATTACATCAACGGAAGGGCATTGAAAACCCTATGGAAGTCATTTGTTTTTTAAAGATTTTTTGGGTCTATAAATACTGAAGGTTACAGGGCTTACAGAAAAGCTGCTCTTAGAAATATGTTGTATACACACATATACTTTCGTAAAGGTTAAATGTCACCTATGTTAAATTAACGTTTTATTACGAGAGATTGGATTTTTGGGTGCCAAATGGAAATAAATGAGTCATTCAAAAAATAAGACAAATTCAGTTAAAAGAGAACATTTACTAGTTTCCTAAGTTCTTAGTGCTCTATATTTTAAATACTCGGTCCATAAAATAATTATTCTATATTGTTTTAAATCTCGAATTTGTAGAAGAATCTTGCGTTTTTATATTTAATTTTATATCATTTTGTGTCAAATTAAAGGAAGAACTTACTTTTATATTTATTTTTATATCTGTTTTAATTTCAATGTAATGAATTTTCATAAGCTCTTCTAAGGTCACAATTATTTTATATAAAAAAAAAATTAAAAATATACATGAATTTTACATTACATGTTCATATTTCAGACTAACTCGTGAATTTTTTTAATGCTTTCAAGAAAGGGCTATTTTGAAATTTAAAAGAGTTAATTTGAAGTTTTAAAAAAAGTTAATTTATAGTTAAAAAGGGTTAATTTGACAGACAAAAGCTCTAGTATAAAAAAGTAAAATATTTTTTTCAAATCAAGCTTTAGGGTGTCTAATGAGATTCACGAAAGTTAAAATATCGTTTTATAGCAGGAGACGAAAGACAACATACATAAACCATATCCTGATTTTCGTTTTCAGTCCGAGATGTAATTAGCTTTCATTCATAAAACATAATTAATTTCCCTTCTTTTGACGCCAGTACAGTAAACGAAACTAATTAAAACGGATTGACACTTCTCGATTGGACGGCCGGCGTGCGTGAAGCCGGGCTTAGTCATTGATCGAGAGGGCGTGTTTAAGTGAGTGTGTCCCGGAGGAATTCTCCATGAAGCATCGGCTTGTCAGTTGGGCTTAACGAGAGCACCGCGTCCCATGTCCGGCTTAGCCCAATCTGCATTGTCAACCACCGGCGAATCGTATTTACTCTGTTTGAATGATCGAAATTTTTTATTTGATTTTGACGTATCGATCAAAACACGAAATTGACGTTCGCCCAAAGTGTGACATTTGTACTCGAAAAGCTGTTTTTACGAAAACTACTCAAAGAAGTTACCAGAGGCGTCGGTGGCAATGACACGGTGCTCATTACTGTAAAGGTACAGGTACAGGGTTCGAATCCCTAATTCGAACGCGACAAGCTTAAAAAAATTTAAAAACACCGACACTCCGAGGGCTCATATAACCTTGTAGTTGAAATACCATCGTTCCTTGTAAGGACTGTTTTTTACGAGGGTTCGCAACATCAGAGGTCATGTGATATTGTCATACCCTCCGGGGTGCAGTTGTTTTTGGAAAAAAACTATGTGTAAATGTCGGGTTCGAATCCAGGGCTGCTGGATTCGAACCCAGGACGTTTACCTTACAGTGATGAGCGCCGTGTCAACAACTAAACCGTTGCGTCCACTGACTGTTAATCATTGAGAAATTTAATGTGGTCGTTACCGATCATTTTATAATAGCTAATCATCAAGGATCGACGGACTAAAATTATAGTTAAAGATCAAATTACAGGTACATCACCTCGCATGACCATACGAGGAATCTCACGATTACATTTGCCATGATCTTAAAAACAAAAATGCAACCATTTAATGACGATGAGGGAAAATGAGGGAACAATTGAATTAATATACAATCAAGAATCTCCTAACAAATTTCGAAAGAAAAGAAGTGACCTAATGTATCAAAGGAAGCAGGAAAAAAATGCCAATACTAACAGGATTCTCAACAGGACACTGCAAACTAAATGGGAATTTTAAGAAGATTGATATAATCCAAAACGGCTCATGCAAATTTTGCAAAAAGACACAGTAGTCATCAACACACCTGTTAAGAAACTGTGGTGCTACACTTGCCCCAGGAGGAAGTATGTTCAACCACTGAAACCGGGCCTACTAATCAAGTTCCTTAATGAAATAGGACTCACTGGTGTGCTACAGGCACAGAACAGGGGATGCAACAGCTCTTAAAGAGCGCATTTATTACACCCCGAGTAATTCATGTACAACTAGGGTTAATTACGTCCAACCATGTCTACGCGTTCATTGAACCACCTCTACGTTTGTCCCAAAAAGGTGACCGTGTGTCAATCGGGTATGGTCTATCCTCAATTGGGTGAGCACTTCTTGCGTTTCAGACACCCGGCGGGCTATCGCTCAGTCGTGCTCTTGGCACGCAAAAGCTTCTCGTACTAACCTGCCCATTTTTTTTTTTTTTTTTTTTTTTTTTTTTTTTTTTTTTTTTTTTTTTTAATTGCATCCTTTACTGTTTCTACAGCGTCTCCGGGGCGATCGGGCCCTGTGAGCAAGTTGTCCCTTCACCGATGTAAGCAGATTCCACAAAATCCTGGCCCTATAGACATCATTGGAACCCTATAAAAAGTTGGTAAACACACATAAACCGGATAGTAAACATAAGAAATGGTAAGTACACACTTTCCGGAATCAAAAATTATTACCAACCTAGACGTAAGGAACAATACTGAATCCGTCAAACGACACACAACCAGCAGGGAAGATTAGCAAATGAGCAAAATAGTAATTACCTACGAAAACAAAATTTGAATGGGCCATTGACAACTTCAGTTCATTCCAATCTCCAGGAACTGACGAGACCCAGTACTCCTTCAAAAGGGAAAGGTAACATTAAACGTTCTGCTTGTAGTAATATAAAGAAACTGCCTGACAATTTGAACAAGGTAATGAAGATACATCCCAAACACATGGAGAACTGTAAGAGCAGTCTTCATTCCGCATGGAAAAATTACACACATGCAAAATCATACAAACCGATCAGTTTAACATGTTTTCTACTCAACACGCTCGAGAGGATACCTGAAAAATATGAAATGGGAAGCATCCTAAAAGAAAAACCCCTTCATAAATATCAACATTCTTACCGAAAAGGAAAATCCCATAAATCGGCACTGCATCAATTAACGATACAAATCGAGGATTCACTGAACAACTATGAAATAACTTTAGGAACCTTCTTGGACATTGAAGGAGCATTTGATAGCACTCCTTTTCAACCAATGGTTACATCACTGAAACAGCGAGCAACTGATAAAACCGACTGTAATTGGATCGAATCAGTGGTAAAAAGCAGAAAAGTACAGGCCTTCATCTTTTTGATTTCAAAATTATACTTTCTTGCAAGCAATAAAAAATTTGTGATACGTTCCTTATAGAATATAAGTATGTAAAATTTTTGTATATTAGCGAATTTTTTAATATGAAATAATTGGGCTCTTAAGTTACATGAATCTTAAAAACTAATAAGATTAAAATCTATATCAATTAATAATAATAATAAAGACTAAATAATAATAATAATAAATAATAATAATAATAAAGCAAAGTATTCTTCTTTTATCTAAAGATTTTCTTAAGTGTAAAATGTTATTTTTCTTAAAAATCCTATGAAAATATTGTTTTAATTACGTTAAATTAATTATTACATTTTTAATATGAAATAGTTGGCCTCTTAGGCCACATGAGTCTTAATAACTATTAACATTATACATAATTACAATTGATGAAGGTTTTTAGTTGAGATAAAAAGTCAATGGCACGAGCGGGATTCGAACCCACGGGTTGAGATGGGAAGTTGGTGCCCGAGTGGATCGAGGTCACGATAGCTCGTGTGGTAGAGCAGCGGCGTATCAAGCCGAAGATCGTGGGTTCGAGTCCCGCTCGTGCCATTGGCTTTTTATCTCAACTAAAAACCTTAATTAATTGTAATATATTAATTGGTCAATTGGACCACGAAATTGGTGAATTAAAAACTAAATCAAAATAATTGTACAAACAAATTAGTCTTTTTTTCAATTAGATTTTTTAAGTCTAAAATAATTTGTTTCTTAAAAATCCTATAAAAATATTGTTTTAATTACGTTAAATTAAATTGTTAAAATTTATTAAACGCATTTTTTTAAGTAAAATAAAAGGATTCCCTTTGAATTTGAGATTATTTTGGATAATAATAATTGGGATATTGAAATCCATATGTAAATTAATCTCAACTAACATTAAAAAATATATAAAATTAAACATAAAAATAAATTATTTTATTTTGAGATACAATGATATCAAATTAAATTATTCTTTTATTAACTCGTAATTTTTTTTTAATGAAAAAACATGTGGTGTATAAAGTATTATTTTCTTTTTAAAAATATTTCGGATAATTAGAAAAATTATTTTTACTCGATATTTAATTTTAATTGTAATTAATCTTAATGTGGTATTTTTTTTCTTTCAATTTCTGATTACTGAAATTTTATTAATTTGGTAAGCACAACTCTGCACACTGTATATATATATGCACACGGGTACAGGAGCGCATCACTTCTCGCAGTCCACCGGCAATTCCAGCTTTCGTAATTAACAACAAATTAACGGCAGGCCTCGAGAATCACAGACCACATATACCAGATGTACTAATTGACCGTTGTACAAGTTCCTCTCAAATTCCTCTTCAAACTAGCTTTAGATATATTATGTAATATCTGTACCGTTGGGTAGCATATACACCAGATGCGTACATGAGATTGTACAGGGGAGTTGGTACGGGAAATGTATATGATGGATATTTTCTGACGAGTCAATTAAGTCATAATTAAGGATATGAAAAGAATACAAATAATTAGGAATATAAATATTATATCGGACATATTCCTTCTAGGATGGAAGGAATCTAAATTAAAATAACTGGATTTGTTACGGAAAGAGACTAATGTCAGGAAATTTCCCTTGTAATTTTTTTACATTTTGGTATGTAAAAACCAAACGGGACTAACATTCGCTAGAACTGGTAAGATTATTGCTGTGTAAATACAGATTAGAGGAATGGTTTCTGTAAAGTCTGGGAAGATCTTTAAAAAATAACCCTACTAGTTAGTACGTCCTTTTGCAAATGGTTTCTATGCGAAGGTTGAATATGAATTAAGGTTTTTAGTAGAGATAAAAAAAGTCAATGGCACGAGCTGGATTCGAACCCACGATCTTCGGCTTCATACGCCGCTGCTCTACCACTTGAGCTATCGTGACCTCGATCCACCGGGTTACTAACATCCAATCTCAACCCCCACCTTATGAGTTTCCCCCCCTTTTGCCATTTTTCAAATGTCGCGTAATCGGATTGGATTCTCGACGACAAAAAGGAATCCCGCTGGTGCCATTGACTTTTTTTATCTCAACTGAAAACCTTAATTAATTGTAATGTATTACTTGGTCAAGCGGACCACGAAATTAGTGAATTTAAAGAGTTAAATATTAATTTAATATCCTATCAGATTAAATGTGTAATTTCCAAGAGTCTTCTTTAAGTGAGTTTTTTAATCATTACTGGAAAAAAACATTTGTGACTCTACTGGAGGAAGTGATATTAAAGTATTTGACCAAGATCAAAGACATACTATTTTCATAGCACCATCTATATAAGTTGTCTAGTAAATGCTGAAGATAAAATAACAATATTAGAGATGAAGTGGAATAATTTTCGTCTGCAAACAGTAATTATCTCTCAGAATGAAGAATAGAAGGAAGAGAAACAGAAGTGGGCCCAAGTGCGATCCATGAGGAACGCCAGAATTAACTTCAAATTTATTAATTCGGACTCATTGAACAGGAATTTTTAGAAGCTGTGAAACCATCGAAGAGTAGTATTACTAAAGTCAAGATTTTTGAGTTATACAGTGTGATCAACTGAGTCAAAGGCCTTGGAGAAGTCAGTGTATATACCTGCGTACATCAACTTGCGATTTTGATTTCAGGGAAGAAATGGTATCTTTTTGACAGATATGGAGATCGGTAACGGTACAACTGCCTTTGAGGGAGCCATGTTGTTCATGAGAAATTGGAGGTCGGACGGATTGGGAATGTACATCTAAAACAACTTATTCAAAATGTTTACGGATTTTAGGTTGAATAGATTAGGGCGATAGTTTCTAGTGCTGGCTCGCTCTCCGGAATAAATAAATAAATTAAAGGACCAATGCCATTACTCTTTCACAATTTGGAAAAATTCTTCTTTAGCGAGAGAAAAATTAAATTAGATAGTGCAATTAGATAGATTTCTCCTTACCCAATATTGTTTTGATTCCAACAAAATTAATATTTAAATTATTGAGATATTGTGAGATGTGGTCTGGTGTGATGAAGTTTCAGAAAAACCTTTTCTTTATCGTGCCGACGTTTCGATCTTTATTCAGATCATCTTGAGGGCCTGGGATTTACAAACATTATTTACATTCAGCAAATACATTTTGGATGTGGAAAAGTAAATTTATACAATGCAAAATATATATTTTTATATATATTCAACCAAAGTATTTCTACTCACTCAAACTGTTTGTCTTCTGTGTAATTGTGACATTCTTGCGTGTGAGAATCTCAACACGACACGCAAGAATGGCACAAGAAGATAAACACTTTGAGCCCTGAAGATGATCTCAATGAAGATCGAAACGTTGGCACGATAAAGAAAATGTTTTTCTGATACCTACATCACACCAGACCGCATCTCACGATATCTGAATAATTATCTATTAACGGTCACTAATCTCTACACATTAATATCTCAAAATTATTTTGAATTAATGCAAATGAATGTAATTACACTTCGCGATATAAGAATAAATGATGTACTTACTGATGACGATATGGACCAATCAGGGACAGTGATGATTGATAATAGCAGCCGTCGATGCGTCCAAACGTGTTCAGGCATTCTTGAGCCAGTCGATTCCTAGACAATTAAGTGCAAAATTTGTTAATTTACAAATATGATAAAATATAAAAAGTTTATACTATTGTCACAATTATTTGTTGTTATACTATTATCTCTGCTAATTATGTTTATTTACGTCGGCGATTTGTCACAATGGGGGTTTCAGACGGAAAATTATATAGCTTTATTGTGGTAATAAAATAATATATAGGATTGTATTAAATGAGCCGAGACAAGCAGAAAGTTGCAAAACCGAAAAGCCGCTTTTAGTAAAGTACTCCTGGATTCGTTTTAAGCAGGCTTTAAACCCCTAAGATACGAATTTTTATAGCGACCAAAAAAATAAACATTACTGAGCACGATTAGCCGGGGTAATTTTTCTTTGCTTCGTTGTCTTTTGCTGTAATCAAAATGTAATAATTTCTTCGCGTTTTTTTATTTTTTTTTAATTTTTTTTTTTTGTTCAAATTCAACACCATTACAGGAATTGAAAAGTTCAGTTTGACTACTTTTACGTTTAAATTTGACGTTGGTACAAATAAAACTTTTTCAAAAGTATTATCTTATTTCCCCGGAAGCAATTTATTAACTAAGGCCGACTTTGTGCCATTACGTGACGTCTAAGGGGTACCAAAACTCAATAAGGTATCAGTAGATTTTTAGTCGAATTTGTTTTTACGACGGTTCTCAACTGTAGGGATGCCGGTGTTTAAAAAAAAAGGTCATTTGTAAGCAAGTCGAGTTCGAATATAGGGCCGCTGGATTCGAACCCGGGACCTTTACCTTACAGTAATGAGCGCCGTGTCAACGCTTAAACCGTTGCGGCCACCGACGCCCCCTCGGTGTTATTATTTCAACATTTTACGATTTTTGGATGGAAAAATCAGATGTAGAAAGCAAAAACTTGTGTTTGAAAAAACCCAATTCGTATTCGTTGTAAGCATTCTTTAAAGCTATTAAATATTAAATTTTCCTAGCAAACAAAAAATAAATATTACTGAGCTCGATTTGCCTGGGTAATTTTTCTTTCCTTCGTCGTCCTTTGTTCAAATCAAAATTTAATAACTGCTTTGTTTTTTTCCAAATTCAACTTTATTACAAGGGTTGGAATGTTCATTTTTCTACATTTTCGTTTAAATTATATTATTTCTCCTGACACAATTTATTAACTGAGACTTTGAGTCATTACGTGTAGTCTAAAACGTACCAAAACCCACTAGTTTCGGTTGGAATTATTTCAACATTAACACTACATGATTGCCTAGGCCCATTTTGTCTAAAAGGACAAAGCAACGGCCTAGGATTATTGACCCCCCCCCATTTCAATTTCTACTTTGTAAAATTATTTTCGGTGCACAAAAATCCATTAAATGAGCTCTGTCATTATTTTCGTTTATTCAGCCTAAATTGCAATAAAGTTAAACTGAACTTCAATTAATTAATCTTTATGTAAGATATTGGTTGAAATGAAAAAGTTAGTGTCACGAGCGGGCTTCGAACCAACGACGTTCGGCTACCGAATCCCGCTTGTGACACTGACTTTTTCATTTCAACAAATACTTTAGTTAAAGATTAATTAATTGAAAAAAGTTATTTGGTCCTACAGACCTCGAAATATAATAGATTTAATAAGTAAAACGAGGTATATCTTCACTTAAAGCTCTTCGTGGCCATTTCGTTTGTCGCCGAGAATCGAATCGGGATTACACGATATTTGAAAAATGGCAAAAAGGCGGGAAAATTCGAAATGTAGGTTGCGACGGGAAGTTGGTGTCCAATTGGACCGAAGTCACGATAGCTCAAGTGGTTAGCGAAGCGACGTATTTAGCCGAAGGACGTGGGTTCGAATCCCGCTCGTCATACTAACTTTTTTCATTTCAACCAATACCTTACATAAAGATTAATTAATTGAAAGAGGTTATCTGGTCACACGGGTCGCGAAACATGATGGATTAACACAAATTATATGATTTTTGAAAGAAAAAATCCGAGGTAGAGAGCAAGAAAACATTGTATTTGAAAAAACCAATTCGGATCCGTTGTAAGCATAATTTAAAGCTCTTAAATATAAATTTTCATTGTAAATGAAAAGAAACCTTACTGAGTTCGATTAGCCGGGGTAATATTTCTTTGCTCTGTTGTCCTTTTTTTGTAATCAAACTGTAATAACTTCGACTGTTGGAAAATTAAATTTCGCTTGTATTAGGCTATGTCAACAGTCTTTAGATTTTATGGAAGTATAAGTGAGAAAAAAAGAGTATAAACTCAACGAAATCTCCCTCAAAAATTTTATGTAAATTATTTTGTCAGTTGTTTCTGATTTAAAAAAAAGAGGCGAAAATGCTTTAAAAAATACTTTTTGAAAAAAAATTAGAAATCGACATAGTTTTGGCTTAAAACATATTTTAACCTTCTGTAATAGGCATAACTCCGATTATTTTAATGTCTTTTAATTGAAAAATCTTTCCCCTTGTTCCGTCTTTCCTAGATTGAAAGATAACGACTTCACTAAACCCAGCATCACTCCAACCATGGCAAATCCTCTCCAAAACCTCCCACAACACAATATAACAGAATAATTGTAATGAGCAGATCCTTCTACCAGACCCCTTTTGCCGCTTCTGTGAAATAAAGGAATAAACGGCTCGACACTACCTCGCAGAATGTGATAGGTTTGCTAGGGAAATATTTGAAACTTTTGAAGGAGAGGACATTGCCAAATCACTCCCCAAGATAAAATGGTCCAAAAACTTGGGGTTTGTGAACAGGTCCATGATGTTTGTGAAGGACTCGTGACCTGACCAAGCCCCGGACCTTTTAGGGATTTTAGGCTTTTAACCCCTCGCGTCTTGGTCGCCCACCCTGCGTCATATGTATAATGAGCTGATCCGTTTGCTTCCTGTACCACCTTGCCCTTGCGCTTTCCCTGTACCGTTTCGATCTAATACGACAGTTTTTACCAACTCTGAGCAATTTTCGATCGATCCCAGACTCAAACCCAAGTCCTCATGTTGGCTACCATATTAATTTCCTTCGTCACTTTGTCACAATATATGCATTTCAGTACCTACAAGATTCTCAGTTAACCGACAATGATTTTGACGTACACTGAGCTCTCCTGCGTATTTTTTTCCGTCATAAATAAAAATCACAAGTCTGATATATAATAGCCTTGAAATACGTATTTAAAAGGCAAAGGCAGAAAACCTTTATTTAAAAAAAAAAAAGTTTAAATTACATAAACATTTTTCGGTTAGGTTCATTGATAACATCACTCGGACAAACATTTAATATTTTTCGACTTAGTCTAACCGAACAGTTTAATTAAAATCGGTTATAGGAACAGACATGTGCGATGAAGGTTTAGATTATCAAGTTGATTTTATAAATTATATCTAAGCCGCTGAATAGTTTTCAGTAGAATGACATTTAATTCGTACTAAGAAAACACCTTTGCGGCTGAACGTTACTGGTAAAAGTTCATAAAAGACATAAAAAATGGATCACGTGGAAAGTCATCATTATTCAAGTACTGATTAAAGGAATATTAATAATGAGCACAGAGATAAATCAAACGTCCTCCTTCTTCCTACACAAATCATCACGCTAATATTTCATTTTTATCACAATCTTGAATGTAATTAACGCGGTAATCGAAACGGGAAGAATTATTCCCACATTGGAAATGATGAAGGTGGGGAATGTTGTTCAACTTTTTTAAAATATGGTCCTCACTCAGACTTATTGTTTTCAAAGATCCAAATTTCAAACCTTTTTTTTTTAACGAGGGTTCGCAACAGCAGAGGTCATATAAACCCTCAGGGTGCCGGTGTTTTTGAAAAAATGCCCATTCGTAAGTATGTCGGCCGATGGATTCGAACCCGGGACCTTGACCTTACAGTCAAGTTACAGACCTTAAAGCAAGACGAGACCTCGCGGCCACCGACGCCCCCAATTTCAAACGTTAAACGCTCACCATCATGTTGAAGGATTTACAAACATGTCTCTTGGCTGACTTGCATGAGTGATCCACCCGCCAACGCGACATTCCGCTGGGATGTTAAATATTATTTAGGTACGTTTTTAAAAAATGAGATAGATCAAACTCTATTATGTAATATGCATTTATCTACTTCATGTTTAATTTTACTTTTTTTTTCAAATTCTCAAACCAATCTAGTTTCCTCCCTTTGTCGAAACTGGAAAACACTGTTGTATTTAAATTTAAATTTAAATTGTGTTTTGCTTCGTTTAGATGGTCCTTTCAATTGAGAAAACGCGTTCGATTTAGGCAAGTGATCTTTAAGACTCGTTTTAATTTTTTTGTCCCTTTGTCTTATATATTTAACTTAATCGGTAATTTAAAATTATTTCCTTACAGTAATTATTCAGATGATATTTAGTTTTGTTGTAATTCACGTTTTTTGCACCTTTAAAATTAATCCAGGTTCTTTGAAACGTCGCGTTAGAGTTGGATAGGCGAGTTCACTCAATTCATGTGGAGAGATGTGCAACGTGCATGTAACTCCTTTCAACCTGATTGCGAGCTTTAAGCCTGACATCCGGATAGTAGTGACAACAAACTGTCATTTAAAGAAGTTATTCCCGGAGTTTAAAAAAAAGTCTAACAACGGCATATATATTAAATATATATGCTCGACAGTTTTCTAACCAATTTTTTGCCTTCCACCGTACGCCATTTGGTTATGTTTTGTGATTCATGTGCGGGGCAGAATAAAAATTACACACTTATTCGCTACCTTCACCATCTGGTGGCCGAGAAGAATCGATTTGCCAGTGTTGAGGTAGTCTTTCCTGTTAGAGGACACTCATATCTGGAATGCGATAAAAATATGAGCTTCGTCAACCAACAGTCTTACGTTGAGCTTCCTGACGAATGGAGGGATGTTATACGGCATTGCAGAGAAAACCCGTCACCCTTTGCTGTGGTTGATTGCAAACAGGATCTTTTCAAGGGTTGGTCCGCTTTCTTGAAGCCAATTTATCAACCAAAATGCCCTTTCCCCACAAGACCAGTACGTTGTTTGAAGTTTGAGGCAGAGCATCCCACCAAAGTTTACTACGGCAACAACTTTTGTGGTGGGTTCAGGAGCTCCAACATCTTATGGGCCCACGTTAAAAGAGGTAAAAACAAAGGAAAATCAGCTCCACCAAGAGAGATTCTTAGAAATCTTTACAATGGGCCAGTGCCAATTCCTCAACCCATGTTTAACGACTTACAACACCTGAAACAGTTTTTGGTCATCCCAGCTGCAAAAACATTTTACGAGAATTTGCCAAGAACGTCTGCCACGGAAGAAAACCCTGAAGACACCTACATAGACCACGAAATTGACGACTAATGAACGTCAGACAACGAATAAACTTTGGACAAAAATTTTTTCATAAATATTCAATAAACATGCCGGAATTCGCCAATTTTTCTTAAAATTTTGTAAGTCAAAGTAAACATTTTTATCTCGAATTTGATTTGTATGGACATTATTTGCACCTGGAATCCGTTCAAAAAATTACATAACAATTGCTAACACCTATTGGAGTAAAATAATGCTTGAAAAACACTGTTAGGATAGTAAACATAAGAAATTTGGGACATAAAACTTAGTTTTTCATTTTTCTCAAAATTAATTTTCTTTGACATTCATCATTTTTCCCCCTGACCCTTCATTTGGAATTCGTTCACCTTTTGCGATTTCGTAATTTTCGCATAATTTAATCCCAGACGATTAGCCGGGTACACACCTGATGGAACGCTACGCGACGCTACCCGATGATACACGACGCCTTGTCTCGTCTTGATAGGGTGTGCGCATCTATGCGACGTCAAACGCACGCCACAGTCACACAGCGTGTATCACAAATCAGTATCACAATCGCAATGCCTTTTTTGTTCTTAATGCATTATTTTGAGCAAAACCATGAAATGCAATGTTAGTTAAATTTTATGAGCAAAACCATGAAATGAATTGTTAGTTAAATTTTATGAGCAAAACCATGAAATGAATTGTTAGTTAAAATCTATGAGCAAAACCATGAAATGAATTGTTAGTTAAAATTTATGAGCAAAACCATGTACATAATAAATTGTTATTTAAATTTAATTGTTTTAAAGAAAGTTATTCCGGTGTTTTGATCAGTACCAAACCATTAAAATTAATCAATTAGTTATGGTTTTTAGTTGAGATGAAAAAAAGTTAATGGCTCGAGAGAGATTCGAACCCACGACCTTCGGCAAGATACGCCGCTGCTCTACCACCTGAGTGAATAACAGTGAATAATGATTAAAATTAATTTTTAAAAAAATAAGAACTGACGAAATTTCGATCTCGGTTAATTTGGTTTATATTAAAATAGGTATGTTGTAATTAATATAACGACAATAATACATGTAGTTTGAATAAAAAAATGAGTGTCCGGTTCTTTTGTCTTCGACTGTACTCGATACTACCCGAAGAAAATCTGGACAGTGGGGATCACATAGCGTAGAGTAGGGTAGCGTTGCATAGCGTTGTATGGGGTAAGTGTGTTCCCCGCTTCAACCTTCAAGAAATATAGGAAAACGATAAGTGCTGTGGGGGACAGGCTATCTCGTTGACAGCACCCACCGAAGAGTAGCCGAATGTTAAAAAAATCTGAAAAATTATTTATTGAATAAAGTCTTAATTGGTTCGTTTCAGACATGGTATATTAACAGACGATACGTCGCGTTTTGGAAAGACGGGATGTATTTGGACTACGATAAGGTCAGGGGGAATTGTACTTTAAACCTTGCCAAGTAACTCCGGCCGGGTTGAATATATCTCATCGTTATAAAAGTATTGATTCCGGCATTATTAATAACAGACGGCACTAAAATCAATATGTATTTATAGTAGTTCATTCCCAGGCGAATATCCGTGGCTCAATGTACCGGCAATCAATACAAACGATTAACCTTTAATTATACAGTACATTCTAAAGTACTCTTCAATCGGGGATTTTGCTTATTTTAGAAAATAATTAATAACCATAAGTAAATCACAAAAGTTCAGAAAATAACAATCAGAAACAACAATGCCATTAATATGAAAAGTTAAAAAGAAAAATTATTTCAAAGGAACCAATGTCTGCTTGAAATAATTCAAGCTTGAATGACTGACTATTGAACAAAATTATTTACTCTGAATTTTTTTTCATTAATTAAAAATATCGGTATGTCTTAAGATGTCAGTGGCATTGCATACCAAGATCACCACTTTTGCAAACATTCAGAAGAAGTCAACTAACTATTAAATCTTTTATCTTTAAGAATATATAAATTCTCAATTTATTCTTTATGTTCGGATGGATACATTTTACTTAATTTTTTTGTAATACGTATGATACAGTTTTTTTTATACTCTGAGTGTTTTACCATTATATTTATTAAAATGTACATTAAATTCCTTAATCATATGTAATTCTGTTAATTAGGTTGTATTATTTTCTTGATTGATAATTATTTCCCTTATAACTTAGTATATGTGTTAATTTTTTATGGGATGTAAGGTTCTATTGTTTAGCTAGATTCGGTGGATGGATGGATACCAGGGACTGAGCACTGCAGCTGTACAGCTTATTGTACTATACCCTGGCTCATTTTTGGGGGAGGGCTCACAACACAAAGTGAACTTGAGCCCCCGTTGTACCAGTGTTCTTCCATCGAAGAAACTCATTTTTGAAGGGGGTTGGGACCAGGTTCAGGGTCCCGCCCCTTCCATTGATGAGTACCGTGTCAATTTCTTTTAATTGCGGCCACCGGTCCCCTTAGGCGTCAGAAAAATTCCAGAGGCGGCGACGGTGGGGATCGAACCCACGACCGTGGGGTCTACTAGCCGAGAGTCTGACGTCTTAACCACTCGGCTACCGCGGCCCCCGCTAGATTCGGTACTTGATTATGTTTATTATTGGCTGGATGGGACAAAAACTGAGTAATCAACGTATAAAAAGTATTGGTTTTGCACCACAACGGTCAGACTTTTGATCACTTATGGAGCTTTAGTGGTGCACCAGCTTTAGTAGGGTGGTCAGAAAGGTCAGAAGAAGGAGACATAAAACAAACTCTCATTTCCTACAAAGACTAGCGTGTCTTAACATAACAAGAGCAATGCATACTAGTTGCATACTAAATAACCACAACCGCTCCCGAACACCCACTCTTACAAATTTAAGCGCAAAATCGGGCTGTGAAGGGTGCCAAAAGACTCCTGAAATAAAAGGAAATAGACTCAGATCTATACTCAGACCGTCACCAAATTCTGGAGGGAATTGAAATAAATGGGCTGACACAATGAGAGAAAACTCAATTCTTCAAGTGATCATAAATAACAGAAATCTTTGGAAGTGAGGCAGCCCAATGTTTAAGGAAGGAGGTTCTAATGTTGTACACGTATGAACCAAAAACATAAAAAGTACCTTCAAAATAGGGCCTACCAAAAAGAAATTTTTCATACTTAAAATTAAAAAAAAGGAGAAATAAAAAAGAAGAAAAGGTGAATAAATTTTATTTTCGTTTCTTTCCTTCAACGGAGGCATTACATATCAGTCAGAAAAAAGAAAAAGTCAAACGGAGCTTGGGTTGCAAACATAATACGGAAAACGAACGAGAAAGGCGGTATGTAGATGAAAAAAAAATTCGAGGAAGTGGAGAGGACTTTATATGATCGTAGGTATGAAATAAAATTATGTATATTCTCTTGATATACGAATCGACCGTGGTGGATTTTTGTCGAACACAAATTCTCGCCCCGTTCACAACGGTATATTTCGGCGTCCCTTCGAACTTTTTAGAAATAGGTGTCCATTGTGTTATAAATTGTGATAAAGTGATTTGGCATAGGGTCCGCCGTATACGGATGCCCGATAGTAGGAGGACGCCAGATAAATGGGACGAGGGGGTACCGCATGCACTAACGGAAACCCAAAGAAATCGACGCTTTGAAATTGTCACGACTCTTCTGTTGCGCTACCAAAATGATCCATTTCTCGATCGGATCTTCACATGCGATGAGAAATGGACCCTGGGCGATAACAGGAGGAGTACAGATCAGCGGTCGACAAGGATAAAGCACCAAACACTTCCCGAAACCAAATCTGAGCCCAAAAAAGTTATAGTGACTGTTTGGTGGTGTACTTCTGGGGGTCCTTCACTATAACTTTCAGAATTAAGGTGAAAGTACAACAGCAGAAAAATTTTGCCAAATGACAAAATGCACGGGAAACTGCAAAGTCTTTGCCCCGGTAGACTATAAGGGGCAGATATTTCTTCACGATAACGCCAGGCCACATGACGCAATGCCATCCGTGCGGAAACTTAAAAGGACTTAGGATACGAAACGTTAACGCAACCTCCATATTCACCCGACCTCTCTCGTCTACAGGCTTTCCGTTTTTTAGGCATTTTAATCACTTCTTGATGGATAATTTTTTTTAGAGAACGCGGGGAAGCCGAAAACGCTTTCCAAGGCTATTTATTGTTAGTCGAAATAAAGAATTTTATGTCAGAGGAATAAAAGCGATTATTGCACGTTGGCAAAGAAATATTTCGAATAAAATTTCTTTATTTTATAAAATTTAAAAATAGTTTTGTCTTCCTTTCCAAAACCTGCATTATTTTGGCACCAGCCCAATATATTTTTCTATTTGGTTAACCCTATTTTATTTAGGACTTTACTTGAAGTATATAAAATATTAATAGGTCTTTAAGCTGCAGGTTCTTTTTAATCAGGGGAATATTAACATAGGATCTTTTCCAATGTTTAGGATGTTTTCCTATATTTTATCAGACCTTACAGAATCACCAAATCGTCCACAAAAAGTGAGCGTAGTTACTTCTACACCAAGCTTTTCACCTTTTTATTACAGTCTTCTTCAAGGCTTTACAGACAATTAAAACAATTTAGGCTAACAATAACAATTAATCTTAAAATACATCCACTAAGAGACGACGATCACCATGGGCCAAGCCAAGACATACATCATCAAAATGAATGTTACGGCTTGTATCATGGTGATGTTTTGACTTTTAACTGATGTATTGCATGACTAACTTTTATTGTAAGCTAAAATTGTTGTGATTGTCTGTAGAGCCCTGAAGACAAATAAAGGTCGAAAGCCTGTAGACGTGACAATACTCACTTCTTTGGGATCGCATCACTGATCCGCAAGAAACTGATGATATCTAGACGGTCCATTCATGTTAACTCTATTGCCCCGAATGTCTATTATAACTGGTTTTATGATTTTCAATGAAATAAATGACACACTGTCTGGACCAATTGATTTAAAAGTTATATTATTAATTGATATATTTCTTCTCTACGCACTGTACTTGAAAAGTTAAATAATTGTAGTCATTTGCTTTTTCGTTATTTAAGTAATATTTTTTGTCTATTGCCCTTTCTATCCCCTCGCGAAAAAGCTAGCAGGCGGTAACTGCCGTGGGGCCCGGGGTTTGCCGAGCGGAACCGCCACTTGTTTTATACATATTATCAATTTCTTTTAATAAGTCAAAAAGAACAATGCCAAGTAAATAGTATCAAAAAGGTCCGCGCCCTTCGATTTTTGCCATGCTCGCTATAAAATATAAAATTGAACCGTCAGCACTCATACGTCGACTGAATTGACATCAAATATGATAACTTGTTAAATTATAATAGTCTGATATAAATTTATATACACATAGGCCCCCTGAGGAAGGAAAAAATATAACTCCGAAAGCTCGGTAAAAGTGGCTATTGTCTCATCCATCTTACCAGCACCTGGTCTTCTTCCATCTATCATCGATCCTAAACTCAACAAAGACAGAACCCCTTAAAACCAACACCAATGAGCATCTCGACCGAAACACGAATGAGCCTCTAAATAAACAACTACAAGTTTTTGAAATGGAAACGCACAAATACCCAGTGAACCTCATAGTCAAACAGAATCCGCAAAAAATATTTTTTTAGTGTTAACTCAATTAGGAACAAATTTCAAACAGTGATTTTACAGCCTTCGGAAAACGAATTACCATACTTTATTGATCCAAGACGGTGCTAGAATATTAACTGACACAGGTAGTATGCGTCCGTTTATAAGAAAATTTATTGGCTTTTAATTTTTCGGAATAAATGTAAAAAGGGGATCCTTTCTAAGTCATCACGATACATGGAATTTCAAAGGAGTGTTATAGTTTCTGAACTATCCATCTTGGATAACAAAAACATTCAAATATTTTTTGTTCAATTTTCATGATAAATCCCATGTACTTTTAGAATTAGATAATACTAGGAGGTTGAATATTTTATTATACTGTCATAGTATACTACATTTCAAAGGAAAATGTATTCCCGCACGTTCGATTAATGAGGAAATCCTACCCGACGCAAATCCAAAGTCTAATTTTCCATAAGGTTACCCCGTGCACTTCTGCCTGATGCTATGCAACGCTACCCTACTCTACGCTATGTGATCCACCTGTCCAGATTTTCTTCGGGTAGCATCGAGTACAGTCGAAGACAAAAGAACCGGACACTCATATTTTTATTCAAACTACATGTATTATTGTCGTTATATTAACTACAACATATTTTTTTTAATGTAAACCAATTAACCGTGGTCAAAAATTAATTAGTTCTTATTTTAAAAAATTAATTTTAATGGTTTGGTAGAAAATTGATTAAAACACTGGAATACCACGTTTTGATATAATGAATGTAACGAACATTTCTATTACTTGGTTTTGGCTATAAAATGTAACTAACAATTTATTTTATAGTTTTGCCCATAAAATTACACCTTTTTCGTCAAGTTGTGTCAGAACAAGAAACTCATATTTTTCGTAGTTTATTTCAAACTATGTGTATGTAATTTTGTCATTATATTAATTACAACATTCTTATTTTAATGTAAACAAAATTAAACGTGATTAAAAATCCATGAGTTTGTACAAAAATTATTTAATTTTAATGACGGAAACAAATAGGAAGCAAATTTATCAAAACACCGGAATAACTTTCTTTAAAACAATTAAATTTAACTAATAATTTATTACATGGTTTTGCTCAAAATTATGCTTTACGAAAAAAAGAGGCGTTGCGATTGTGATACTGATTTGTGATACACGCTGTGTGACTGTGGCATGCGTTTGACGTCGCATAGATGCGCACACCCTACCAAGACGAGACAAAGGAGTCGCATAGAGTTACCATCGGGTGTGTTCGTGGCTTTCGACTTATTGTACCTTCCTAGTTTCCTAGTTCAGTGCAATCGATTCTATCCTTGTTCTCAGACGCATTAAGTCGATGAATGTTGCTACTATAATTTAATTCAATAGGTCTTTTTCTATATGCTAGGTTATGTCTCCATTGAGCCGGTGCTTCGCATACGAAGTTGATATGGGTGGCTGTTTCTTCCTCCTGATTAATAAAGTGCAAACCGGATCATCGCTGTATATACCCATCTTGTGTAGACGTTTTCCCAGGCGCCAATGAACCATCTGACTCTTGTCCTCTCCAGCTACAGCAATGAGTTTGGCACGAAGTGAAAAGTTCGTAAAGAATTAATTAAAAACATAAAAGAAAGAAATTTAAAGACCCTTCGAGCATAGTAAAATTAAAAATAATGAAGGTTTATGCATAATATTAATTACAATGGAAAATGGATATCCATTTAGTAATAAAACAGCCGTTTGTAGACAGTAACTTGGAATACGATGAAGTCAAATTAAACCGTAACTGTTCTAAAAGTAATAATCTCAACATGTTTGAAACGACGAGAGGCTGTATTTTTCGCAATTACATATAAACTATTTAAACTACTAAAAATAAAGAAGAGAGAAAAATTAATAATGTCTATTACGAAGTACATTCGAAACAATAATACGACCATCTCTCTGAGATGTGACACAAAAGATATAGTCAATCAATATACGATTTACAATATTTATATATAATGATGATACACAATTGATTGTACATGGTATATCGACTACTACAGTCCACCCATGTAATTCGGAACGATTAACTAAAGAAAAACTGGTCTTATACAAACCCCAGTTAATTTTGGCTAGGAATCGCGTAGTAATACATCTTACTTAACTTTCTCATCTAACTGGGAAATGGCACTAACATTATTATTTGAAATGAGAGTCCAATATTTTACAGTTCGATTCTAGAGTTTATTCTATCCCAATTTTATTGAAAGTTACATTTTGATAGGATCAGCCATCTCTGAGTTATGCCCGTCGGAAGAAGAGCGAGGGGGGTATGCTTTATGTATCTACAAATAGCCTTGTTCGTTTATTTCGAAAACGATTAGCATCAGCATGTTAATTTACGAATAGTCTCAGAATAGGGTAGGGGTGGAGTTGCTTTTACGCTCAGTTGGTATGAAATTTGAAAATAAAAAAGACCTCTGTTTAGCACAAACAAGAGCGACAAGCATATCTCTCTTCTGGAGGCTTTTATACATTTGTTTGCAAAGCAAAATAGGAAATGAATACTCGGGTATACGTGTGCGATAGAATCCAAATGATTTCAAGAGGATTAATTTCGAGAAGAAAAAAAACATAACGAGAGAGGTCATAGACATTCGAGATTTAATTAGACGTAACAGATCATCCAAACAATGATTTGTACATATTTAAAATTAGATAAGAAAACTAATACAAATACCAAAACTCCGTCAAAACAAGTGGGAACATTTTTTTGCTAGGAAAAGAAAAAAAAATCGAGCGCAAATCAAAATGGTCGATCCTGTCAAAATTTTTCTTTCGGTAAAAGTGCCACAAAATAAGCTCTAGAATCGAATTGTACAATAAAATATGGATTTCTCATTAAAAACAACAAAGTGTTATTACCCAGCAAGATGAGAAATACCACCACGCGATTCCTAGCCGAAATTAACTTGGGCTTTGTATACGACCGTTTTTTGCTAATGCTAATCGTTTCCGAATTAAATGGGCGGACTATAAAAGTTGATACACCCTATACATATATATTTACATATAATGCGGTAATTTTGCTTCTACTTACATTTCATACCATCTTCTAGGTTATTTTGTCGTTTTAAAGAACCTGTTATTTGTATGTTAAATAGGGCTAATTTGAAATTAAAACGTGTTAATTACAAATTAAAAATGGGTAATTTGGCGTAACAAAAGTTATACAAAGGAACCACTGTGGCAATTAATTTACGTAAATATATTACTTTTTCTATTGGGACAAGTTCTTTCAATATAATAAGTAGAAAATAGAAAATATTAAGAAAACTAATAAATAAAATGAAAGAAGACTACTCGTTTTCGCGTACAACCAGTTTTATTCGAATAAGGAATGTATAAATTCCTCGTTGAGAAAATCGATAGTACCGCATCGTCACTATTTAAAGCATCGTAAAACGTGTTTAATTTTACACGGGGTTGCGTCACCCCCCCCCGCTAGGGCGAGAAATTTATTTTCTCATAAAATTCCCCATAAAGTTTGATGTGATAACATTTTTTTTTTAAATATAAACATGGCATTACAAGAAAGTTGTATGTCGTTCAAACAGAACCCATCTAACAGCGTGCGTCCAGTTGCCCGGTGACATCACGATCCATTAACCCCTGGGGCCTCTCAACACAGGAAAATGCAAATAGTACGAACCGACGATGTTTTACGAGCAAACAATTCCACCATAAGGTGTTTGTCAGCGATTCAAAACTATCATATCATCTATGACACCGACATTCCTCGTACCAAACTTAATATGCATGGAGATCGAAGTACATATCCGTTTATCACAAAAACGAATATCCTCTTAAATTAATTAAGGTTTTTAGTTGTGATAAAAAAGTTAGTTTCACGAGCGGGATCCGAACCCATGACTTTTCGACTTGATACGCCGCTACTGTACAACACATTTTTACTAAGCCTCCCATTACCTACTGACAGTGAATCTCGTTCAATCTCATATTTTCTCTTATACATATCAATTGACTTATTTAAAAAAAAAAATTATGATAGACCTATCCTTACAACAATGATACAACGTGCAAATAATCAGTGTGTCAAACATGATTGCGTAAGATGAACTCGATGGCTTTATGTGTGCAGCTAGTGGCGGGGCCAGCGACCCTGCAACCTCCTAAACGGATTGGGGCGAGGGTAAAGGTGGAAAGATAATGGATGAGAGGGATAATTTGGAATGAAAGTTGGGGTTCGGAATTTGTCTAGGTCAGTAACAAAGGATTTCAGACATCTGAATGGAGCGTGTGGTCATTAAAAAATCAAAGAGCCCCCGGGTGTTCGTTAAAGTTTTATCGTTTGTCGTCCCAAACAGTTCCAGGCCAGAAGAGTTGTGTAGACTATTTTTTGTTGCGAATAACAAATTAACGTATGTTTAGCAGTTTGTTAATTGTCTCGTACCTGTTGTTTCCATGTCTATAGTTACATAGTTGTAGTTACAGCTACAGTTTGTCTGTAAAGGATGTACCTTTTATATGGCCCGACTGAATTTGAACTAATGAACCTATAAAAAAATGTTTACTATGTTTTTGTTTAATTTCAGACTTTGACCTTGTTTTGGAAAAATTACTCAGGGGCCAGCTCTACTTCAAAATTTTAAATGCGACCCTATACACCCTGACACACTATTTTAAAGGATTTTTACTCAGAAAACAATGGTTCAATTGGATTTGAAATTGGTCAAAAATTATAAAGTTATGGAAAAAAGTTTTTAAAAAAACCAGCCATTTGGTTTGATATTTATTAATCACATGTTCCACCTGCCTACCTTGCGTAAATATGCAAAGATTCGCTCTTTTTAACCACTCTTCGCCGGTGCCCGGAGCGATAGAGTCAGAGGAGATGGATTGGCAAGCATTTTCTATCCTTTGCACACTTCTTCAACTGAGGTTGCTGGGTTACGATTGGCGAAGACACTGTTTTTTAAATGGCCCCACAGAAAATAAGTAAGTGGAGTTGAATCGGGTGACCGAGGAGGTAAAACAGATCGGGCCAGAGGTCCTATCACCTATCCCGTGAGTGATATCAAATAACGTTTTATCAGCAAAGAACTGTGTGCAGGCTGGAGAATCGTCCTTTTTCGTTTTTGCAGACGAACGTCGTCTAATAGCGTTGGTAAAACTTCCCCCAAAACATTGAGGAACTGAACACCATTTAAATGATTTTCGTAGTAATGAGGCCCAGTTAATTTATTTCCGAGAAGTTCGCATCAGACGTTGATACTGTAACCCACCTGACGATAACAAGAGTACGACATTCACGGATTTTCCTCTGCCCACCTTCGAAATTCCAACGGTTTAGAATGGCATGAGAGGTGACCTTGGATTCATAAGGCCACATGATGTATGGTATAATTATTCAAATATCGTGAGATGCGGTCTGATGTGATGTAGGTATCAGAAAAACATTTTCTTTATCGTGCCAACGTTTCGATCTTTTATTGAGATCATCTTCAGGGCCTGGGATTTACAAACATAATTTACATAAATCCCAGGCCCTGAAGATGATCTCAATAAAAGATCGAAACGTTGGCACGATAAAGAAAATGTTTTTCTGATACCTACATCACACCAGACCGCATCTCACGATATTTGAATAATTATCCGTTGACGGTCACTAATCTCTACACACGTATGGTATAATGTTTTCTACAGCCTCCTAAATCGACATTTGTCCAAAGAACGTTAGACACCTCTTGTAATCAAAGTCCGGATGACCCCTGGACAAGGTTAGAGCGACACTGCTTTAAATTGTAAGTTCGGAGTACATCTCTAATTTATTTATTTGTTAAACCTAAAAACCTTTCAACATTTCAGAGAGAGGAATTCGGATTTTATGGGGCAATTAATGTTTACTTTAGTGAAGAAGCAAATTATTAGAATTAACATCGGAACGAAATACATTTTTTTTTCAAACTTTTTGCCATAACTAGCAAACCAAATGACTAATTTTTTTAAAATGTTTTCCATAACTTTATAATTTTTCAACCAATTTAAAATCCAATTGTATCACTGTTTTCAGCTCCAAAAAGTCGAATGACATGTATACCGAGTGGTTTTCGGAGGTCGAGAGGACGACGCACGAGCAGTGCACTGTTTGTTAGCTTGTCCTCATATTAATCTATTTACTTGTACTACCCTCAGTTTTAACATTATTTCTCCCTCTTCAACCCCATGAAGGTAAAACTGGGCGATTCGAAAGGCCATGTTGGAGTGGATTCTTTAAAGGAATCATCGATCTTGATCGGAAAGGGTAAGTTTTCCTCTTTACTTTCTCATTCGAGATGGTGTTTGTTTGGGGTTGGGGGGGGGGTCCTTCTATTGCAAAATGTACTGATACTGATAGCCTCTTCTCCTAACTTTGAAAACAACAAAAGCCTCTACAACTGCAATGCTCCAAAGTAAAGCTTATGCTAAAAACACCCTGTTTTTCTAGATTGTTATACTTTTGAGAAAACGAAGAGGTAGACTAGTGACACTCTGTAAATGTCCAATTTTAGGATACAAATATATTTTTTCATTGAGTAAAGAAAACATCTCGAGAAAAATAAGTGCCAACTAGGCTAAAGGAAAAATAAATAATGTACCAGCGAAGAATTTATTGCGATTTTAACGAGCCACAATTGAGTATTTCTAAAAAAAAATGTGTTTTGCCATTGGTTATTCTTCGAGCGGCTACTGTGTATTTGGAAGCGCGAATTTTTCAAAAGAAATGTTATCTTGTAGAAAATTGAATTTAGTTGGCGAAGTAAAGGTCAGATTTGTATTTTAATGAAGCTAAAGTTGAGAAATTACGATTTAATGATACAAAAAGAAGATTTTAGACTAAAATCACGAAAATTTTAAAATCTTAGGAAACTGTCGAGATAGAAACTTAGCTCTGGTGATACTGAACTACTTTTTATTTGGTGAATACACCATGTCAGTATGTACATTTAACCTGTATGGAGTGTTAGTGTTCTTGTATCCGTGTGTGTGTGTGTGGGCGCGTGCGTGCATGTGCATTTGATTTGTGGACCAGTTTACTCTCATGCCCGGGAATTCTAAATGAATAATTTTATGTTTTAAAAAAGCTGGAATTAATATTTTAAAAAAAATCATTTGTTACGTTTAAATGTATATTCTAATTGTAACTAACTTCTATTAGCATTTTATATAGGAAACTATTCTTTATATATTTTTAAGTGTCCACTTAAAGGAAAAATCCTTTATTTTTATTTGTAATTGTACATAAATTTTAAATTTAATTGTCATTAATTTCCATGTGGTCTTCGAAACGTCCAATTATTTTATTTAAAAAAGTAAAAAAAATAAATAAGGAACGGTTTATTTTTATATTATATTTTATATAATTTTTAATTACGTAATAATTAATTGCTTCATATGGCTATCAAGAATATTTAATTTGAGATTTTTTAATCGATTGCCCAATTGTATAGTCTTTACAAAATTAATATTAGAAGAATTTGTTTTTACATATAAATATATACACTCTTATTTGTATTGTAATTAATTTTCTTGCCGAGTTATTTTATACTTAAAAATAATTCATAAATATACAGGAGTATTACTTTACATATTTATATTTCATACCATCTCCGAATTTTTTAAATGTATTTTTTTTTTTAATGAGGGTGTTAATTTGAAGTTAAAAAAGGGTTCATTTTTTCCCAGGAAAAGCTGTATATAATTAAAATACTATATTATAATAAATATAAATAAAACAAAATATTATATCAATCTCATCAAGATAAAGTATATATCAGTATAAAAATGTTAAAATGTGAAACTCAATATGAATCCTTGCGGAGATAATCGCCTGTTACGCCTTTTCCATTCACGATGTAGACCGAAATAGATAAGTGGTTGCCGAATGAATTAATCATATCAGTAGACTACAAACTTCTTTGAAGTGTGTCTCCAAATGAAGAAGTTTCATCCGATGTTTGTTTTAGTTTAGGAACACTTGCGAACTCCAAATTGACTTAGTAACGCTTTTATTACATACTTTTTTCCTTTTTTTATCAAGGAATGTAGGATGTCAAATTGAATGATGGAATGAGGTTCTGTTATCAAGATGAACTTTATCGTTTTACGTGTTTAGGATTGAATTAAGGATCAATTAGGCATATGGGATAAGAACAAAATCATTTTGTTTCGGTACTGCGAAGATTGGCATCGAGGATGATGATAATTTAACCATGGAACGACCCTAAACCGTTTGAAGAATACCAAATTGCCAAAACCTTTCATTCCAGGTAGAGGCATCGCAGAGAACTAATCGTTGTTCTACTCGTTTTCTATAAATATGTTTGTATAACATACTAAACCTAACACGTGTGTGTATAGGACTGAATTGAAGCTCTATTACGCATATGGGAAAATAATAGAATCATCTTATTTCAGCACTGCGAAGAGTGGCATCGAGGATGATGATAAATTGGTCATGGAACAACCCTAAGCTGTTTGAAACCTACTAACTTGGCAAAAACTTTGACTCCAGGTAGAGGCATCGTAGAATCTAACCGAAGCTATACTCATTTGCTACTGACATGTTTGTATAATATACTAAACTTAATTATTCAGATATCGTGAGATGCGGTCTGGTGTGATGTAGGTATCAGAAAATCATTTTTCTTTGTCGTGCCAACGTTTCGATCTTTTATTGAGATCATCTTCAGGGCCTGGGATTTACAAACATAATTTACATTTAGAAAATACATATAGAATTTGGAAAAGTGAAATTGTACAATGCAAAAATTATATTTTATATTCTATCAAAGTATTTCTACAATTTTTGCATTGTACAAATTCACTTTTCCAAATTCTATATGTATTTTCTAAATGTAAATTATGTTTGTAAATCCCAGGCCCTGAAGATGATCTAAATAAAAGATCGAAACGTTGGCACGATAAAGAAAACGTTTTTCTGATACCTACATCACACCAGACCGCATCTCACGATATCTGAATAATTATCCGTTAACGGTCACTAATCCCTACACAATATACTAAACCTAGGACGTGGTAAGGGTAGAATAAAAATTCCGTAGACATAGAGGCTCAGATCAGAAAAAACTAACCTGTGCAGATATTCGCAGGAAAAAGAAAAAGAAAAAGCATGACCTTTCTTTGTGTTAATGTTTGAAGGAAACGCATAGCGACTAATAAAGATTTAGGATCTACTACAAAATCTTTGGCTTCATGAAGATTTTACAAATGGCCAGTATTGGTAGCGGTGCCCCAGGCAATGAGTCCTACTAAGCTAAACCTTTAATGTTTCTTAGGTATTTTTAGTAGTCTTCGAATGAATAAAACTTCTAGTCTTTAACATATAAAATAATGTGTAGAGATTGGTGACCGTTAATAGATAATTATTCAGATATCGTGAGATGCGGTCTGGTGTGATGTAGGTATCAGAAAAACATTTTCTTTATCGTGCCAACGTTTCGATCTTTTATTGAGCCCTGAAGATGATCTCACCACACCAGACCCCGTCTCAGTTATCGGAATAAATATAAAATAATGACACCTTGACCATATTTTAAAATTTATTTACTCTGCCTGATAATTTCGCAGTTCCTTTTCTCCACGTTCCTTGTTGATTGAAGATATTTTACCTGTTTGTCCTATGTGCTGCTCAAATATTTACATCTATACAGGTGGTTGTATATCTTGTGAATGTGAAAAGAAATAATTTTATCCCGACATCCGTTTACTGGGTACTCCCTCCCCCCCGCGAAAAAAAAGGTCGATTGCTAGGTAGTAGACTTCAGAAGAGGACAAAACTAGATCCTTTTAATTTCAGCTTATTACTATTATTATTATTGATATACTGGGCGGTCGGCTACCAATTAATTCTATTCCGAATCCTAACAGTTTCGGAGTTGTTTCACTTTTCTAATTTTTATATTTTCACGATCCTGCTACAAATAACTCATAAATTAAACGGGTTTTGGACAAATCCGTTGAGGCCATTGAAAACTACGTTAAATTTCCAATCAGATGTGATCAATACAATAAAACAAAAATACTAAACTTGTAAACCTTCAGGAAATAAGCGTTTTAGTAGCGAGAACTTTAAACAAATAATTGTTTTTCAATGTTGAAAAATTTACTGTATTGATTCTAAACTACTATTTCCAAACCAGCAAGCTCCTGAAAACTCCATTTAATATCCTTTTGAGTGGTGCACTTGTTTTTTTAATTACTTTTATGAAATATCAATAAATTGATGAAGGAAAGGAAAACACCGTGGCTGACGGATAGTAAGTTGGAAAATGTAAAAAAAATGTCTGACACGAGTAGCTGCCCTATATAGGCAATAAGCTAAAATGAAAACTAAATAATTTATCCTCTTCTGTCTACTACCTAGCAATCGACCTTTTTTGTTTTTTCCTTTCCTCCATCAATTTCTTCATCTTTGAAAAAGGTAATTAAAAAATAAATTACACTACTAAAAAGGATATTAAATGGAGTACGTTTTCTTAAATTTCCTGTTCCCTGGGTGTGGAAATGGTATGTTCATAATCACCTAGAATCACCATAGTAAGTTTTTCAACATGGGAAAAAATATTTTACACTTATTTCCCGAAATTTTATTAGTTTAGTATTTGTCACATCTTATTGTAAATTTGACGTAGTTTTCAATGGTGTCAACGGATTTGTCCAAAACCTTTTAGCTTTGTAGTTATAATTGATTATTTGAAGTAAGGTCGTGAAATCTTAAAAAGTCAGGAAAAGTGAAATAACTCCGAAACTGCTGAGATTCGGGCCATAGTTAATTAGGACGTTTTCCTTCCATTTTGAATTTAGAATCTACAGGAAAAGTTTGTTACGCAAACAGTCGAACACCCTGTATGTCATCAAAGACTTAATTCGTATTTTCTTGCCGATAAGGTTAAAAAAAACTTTGCACCGCACTTTTGATAATGAGCTACTCTTCCAGTTTAACTAAAAAAACACAGATATTTTTGATCTATTGTATTTAAATTAGTTCTGGCCAATAAATAAGTCGCGCCATTGCTTTCACAACAGTACAGACGAAAAGGAAATACATTTAATGTTATTTAAAATGACCCAGCCCAAAAGCACCTGCTTGGCATCCAAACTAGAAAAGTTATTTAAATGTTACATGCACCCTCTTTCGTAATTTCAGCGCGTATATCATACTGATTAAGTGATTTTTTTCAAATCAATATTACACCCAGCTAAACAGCCGAACCTAATATTAATAATTTTTTTGTGAGTGTTCGCAACAGCAGAGGCTATACCAACCGTCTGGGTGCCGGTGTTTTTGAAAAGAAAAGCCCATTTGTATGTCGGGATCGAATGCAGGGCAGCTGGATTCGAACCCGGGACCTTTACCTTACAGTGATGCGCCTAAACCGTTGCGGCCCCTTCTAATATTAATAAATCATAATTTTTGTTGGTACAATTAATTAATACAATTTTCAATTTAAAAGGAAATTCAGAAATATTTTACCGGTTTTGTTTCTTGGGGGTTTTCACGGAGAACTGGTATATTGTTAACTGGAGTTGTTTGGACTGTCGTAATTGTATTTACATGGCATGAAAAACAATTTAAACAATTAAATAACTAACTAGAATTCGTGTATCTTTATACATAATTCAAATAACGTTGCATGAATCAAAATAAACACAATTCTTCTCATCATTTTTCCAATTCCTTTAGAGACGAAATGTTAGATATGTGCACAAACAACTATGGCTTTTTTCCGTCAAATTAACCCTTTTCATGTTCAAATCGACCTTTTTTTAATTTCAAATGAACTCTTTTTAACTTCAAATTAACTTTTTTAAATTTAAAATTAACCAATTTTAACATCAAATGAACCTTTGAGTTTCAAATTAACCCTTTCTTTAACGCATTAAAAAAAGCAGATAGAATGAAATTATTAGATCGGAAAGTGAAATTCTTGTAAAGTTAGGTTTTTGGTTATAATATAGAACAATTGGACGGTTAGAGGATAATATAAAAATTAATTAAAATTGATATATATTTTTTTAATGTATATTTCGTAAATACACATGAATTTTACTTTGCATGCTTACATTTAATGCCATCTACTTTTCTATTTAACTTGAAATAGCATTTTATTGAAATAAAAATAATAAATCAAATTGAAATAAAATAAAAATTTGAAATAAAAAAAGGTTCATTTGAATTTAGAAGACGTTAATTAATTTTTTTTAAATGACAAAAGGGTTAATTTTAAGTTAAAAAAAGTTAATTTGAGAGAAAATTATGCAGCCAATAGTGCAGATCGTTCACTATACACAACAAACTATTTCAGAAAGTGATAACTATTGGCAGTGTGTATACAAATTCCTGGGAAGATGGGAAACCTTCTCGTGATAAAGCTAAGAGTAAATCTTAATAAAAAAGCAAAGCAGAAGAACATTTTAACGGCTGAATTTGTAAATAGTGGGTCACTTGGGACCAAATGCGGATCGCCCTCGCCCGCCTTGAGAAATAAAAGGATTCTGTGATACCTGAGGTCAATGCCGTCCAAAATACGTTCGCACGAATTTGTTTTATGAATTTTTTTTTTAACATACATACAAATTTTCGGAAAGCATTTATTTTTTTGACGCTTAGTAAGTTTTCCCTCGATCCACCACAATGACAAAACAGTTAGGTTCGAATAATATTTAAGAAAGTTTGCGGTATCTGTCGGGATAAAGATTTTTTAACAGTCAGACTTTTCTTAAGCCAATAAATAAATACAGTGACAAAAATTGTACTTTAAGAACGATGCAGGCCCATTTCACTCTTTTACTATCTACAGTCATATTTTATTAATCGTACATTAATAAAACTAAATTATGTTGTAAATTGCCATTCCGTGGCATAGGAAGCCACACTATTAATGAGTATCTCAGACAGAAGGACAAAAAGAAAAAGAAGGAACTATGGAATTCTCTCAATGGGCATCCAAGAATCTCCTGAACAATTTTGGAAGAAAAGAAATTGCAGAATGTGCCAGGGAACAAACTGCGAATCCTAACAGGACACTGCAAGTTAAATGGACACTTAATTGGAATAATG
This sequence comes from Cimex hemipterus, assembly GCA_039619505.1. Classification (NCBI taxonomy): domain Eukaryota; kingdom Metazoa; phylum Arthropoda; class Insecta; order Hemiptera; family Cimicidae; genus Cimex; species Cimex hemipterus. The sequence goes on from CM077101.1 coordinate 31,199,126, forward strand.
CAAGATGGCACTTGCAGATTCTCCAAAGGGGCAGAAGAAACTTCAACACACCTACTAACCAAACTGCGGAGCTACATTAGCCCGCAGGAGGAAGTCTTTGGGGATGTATAATGTGACCTTAGAAGAGGTTCAACCACTGAAACCGGCCTATTAATCAAGTTTCTTGATGAAATAGGTTTCACCGATGTGCTTTACGCAGAGTACGCCCGATACAAAGGCACTTAAAGGCGCAGTTTATTATCCCCTGGAAATTACATCTACATCTTGCGCATAAATAAATAATAAATTGGTTTTTATTTTTTGTTAATTAACTATTGCGTCCATTCCGATTGATATACTTGCCTTTGAACCTACATATAATCACGCCATGCAAAAAAATAATAGAGTTTTGTAACGGATTGTCCCAGTTTTCTTGAAATTGATGGACAAAATTAAAGCACCACCCTTAAAGTTTAATATATTTAGGTTTATTCATTTTTGTATACCGAAAATAGATCTGGTTGTAAAAATAAAGGCTTTTAAAAAAATAAAGCATTTATTAGCTAATTCGAAAAAACTTATTGAGTATAGAAAATCAAAAAATAAATAAAAATGTTTAAAAAAATTTGCACCCTTTAAGACCGATTTTTCTACCCCGCACGAATCACGTCCGTTAAATGCGTTTATATTCGTTGGAAAATGTTTCTGATAAAATCTTGCGGAATTCATTCCCATTCATGAAGAATAGCCGTTTCCAACTCTTCTAAAGTGTTAGGACCTGGGTTACGCAGCCGAATTCGTCGCTTGAATTGATCCCAAATGTGTTTGATTGGGTTCAAATTTGTAATTTGAGCTGGCCATACCAAGCGCGCAATTCCAACCTCGTTCAGGTACTCATCCACAACGTGCCTTATCGGGCCTGTCATTATCCTGCATTAGCAAGGCTCACTCACCGATTTGGGAGGCAAATGGCACTGCATGCTCGGTTATGTCTTGCATGTGAAGTTAGGACCCTCCTCGCACAAACCCAAATCGTTGTGGGCGCCCAAGGAAATACCACTCCCAGAACATTGCCCAACCATGGCATGCCATCTGAGGAACCTTGGCAGCATAAGGCGTACAACTCCTTGACCGTCTCCATGCGAAATTACGCCCATCTGATGATTTGAGACCAACTCTCACATGATCCGTAAAGAGAACTCGTCCCAAATCTTCCAATGACCAATTCATATGTTACGAATTGAAGTCTGGCCATTTTCTGTGCTCTGGTAAGAAAAGCTACACGAACCGGATGCCCGGCCATGAGGTTCTTTTCGTTGAGTCTTCTCCTACAGTCCTGTAGGAAATAGAAGCATTTCGGACTTGTCTTATCAGATTGCTTATCACATTTTCCGTAATGCTGGGGTTTCGTAAAGCCTTAGGACGGAATTCGTCCGTAGACGTAGGTCGACCCTGTGTCCTGGCCTTCTAGTGTGAAGCCGTTTCACTAAACCGGCAACCTTTCCCATTGAAAGTCCTAAGTGATTTATACTCAGCCTCTTGTCGACTTCTGGCAGGTTGCATCCTTCCTCTACTAAAATGACTGAATTGAGCCATTGAAAAAGGTTTAATAATAAAAATAATATCTTTCAATTAATTAATTTTTTATATAAAGTATTAGTTGAGATAAAAAAGTTATGTTGAGATGGGAAGTCAGTGTCCGAGAGGATCAAGTGGTAGAGTAGCGACGTATTTAGCCGAAAAGTCCGTGGGTTCGAATCCCGCTCATGACACTGACTCAACCAATACTTTACATAAAGATTAATTAATTTAAAGATGTTACTTGGTCAATCGGACCACTAAATCTAATGAATTTAATCAAAATGATATCAAATGAAATCAACGAAGGAAAAAGATTAACTGTAGGCGATTTTTAGGCGTTGCAGAATAGAAGGGCATAACGCTACCTTTTGTGCAAAACGAATTAATCAGTGCAAAAGTAAAGAAAAGGAAGTAAACAAAGCATTATTACTGTTTATTTTTGACCACTGTATCTCTAAATTACGTGTAACTTATGTAGTAAGGTAATGAATTTAAATTTAAACTGAATATATTCAGAGGGTTGCGTTAAATTTGTCCATCAATGTATTAATCGTCTTTCGAACAATTTTCTTCTTCTTTCAAAAGCCAAGGCCGACTTAGTGTTTACCCATTAATTTGACATCTAACATGTTTTATCGGCAAACAAAAAAAGTTAGTGGGTAATGGGCGATGACACAAGTTAAAATAAATTTCTCAAAGTAGAAACATTTAAAAACCAACCTACACCTCGTGCTTACAACGGTCAACAAGTTTGCCTTAAATAAAAAAAAAACTAACAATTTACAGTTCGAATGCTGCTTATAGAGCAAAAAATAATTATTTTAATGAAAATTGGGTTTTTTCAATATTCATTTTTTTCTTTTTTTTTCCTTTCGATTTTAGAAAATTTTTCTATTATTTACAAAGTTATTACACTTTTTTTTTTATTTTATTGCATGCACCACAGTTCGAACAAAAAAATACGTGGCGCTGCGTACGTTTAATAAAATCGTAAACATTTAACGTAATACAATTATTAAACACATTTCCATGTGGTTTTCACAAATTTATTTTTACCAAATAAAACATACGTTTCCCATTATCAGACATTAAATTAACTTTTTTTTAAACAAACGTCATAATAATATAATTATTGACTAGAAATAAAAATTTAACTATAATTATTGTCTTCTTTTTTTTTTTTTTGGCTAGTAATACATATAAATTATCCCACTTTAGTGTTTTCTAATTCCCTCTCACTCTCTTTCTTTTTACCAATGTCTCTTTCTCTCTCTCCTGCATAAAAATAAAAATATTTAACCCAAGACTGTGCATTGATTTTCTCCCTGGTATCCGTGGAAATGTATCAAATGAAAAACCAATCACACAGCGTTTTGATCTGAGCTTTAATTAGAAAATTTGTAGACGGTTCCCTTTAAAGTGTCCTGTTTTTCATTTAACCTGCATTCTATTCTCGCATTACATGGTGCTGTTTTTTTTTTCCCATTCTTCCAAATTGACGTAATAAAACGTTCACAGGTGACAAGAGCGATCATCCGCGAGAACAAAGGGTGTGGCATATTTTTTGAAGGAGCTCCGAGCAAGTTTAGTGTACATTTCAGATCGATAGTCATTTGTGAAATAACTGGGGTAACCTCTCGGCACACCTCCCCTCTCTTATATTGTAGGCCGAAACAACAAGGGGTGAGCACCGGCCCTTCTCAACTTACACGGCGGAACTTCAATTTTCAAAGGGTTTCTGACTCATTAGAATAAATCGGAATCGAAAACGAAAAAAAACAAACACGGTATACCCGCCGTTTCTATTCACCTAGAAAAGCCTTTCTCCTTGTGATAAAACGGTCGGACAAATGAAATTTTAAAAAATAGAGAAATTTGGTCCGGTACCAAACGCACAGAAACATTTACAAATTAGATATTGAAATTTGGCGAGAAGGTTTGTGAGAAAAAAAATTCTCGGGCATTTAAAAAAGGACACGAGAGCCGCAATGAAAATGTAAACATTCCGTTATTCTCTACTCTTGTACAATGAAATCATCCTCTCGGACATTACAACCCAGGCGTTATTTTTATTTTGATTTAAACGCTTTGCAATAAATATGCATATTAAATATAATATAAAAAAAATACAGCGATCGACATTGAAATGTTTAACCTACTATTCAAAAGAAGTTGAAACTTTCACAAGCGAGGATCAGATCGCAGTTAAGCTCGTATAAAACTTCACGAAATATTAGTTAACTCAGCTAGATAAATAGGTCAGTGAACTTGTACTCGCCAAACTATCCTTGGAAATAACGGCTATTGAAATGAAATTTACTTACTAGTTGACTTTTTTCTTGTCTGAGTCTCTACTAAATTCGATGGAAATAATTAAAAATGTCGTTCTTCGAGTGTATGTGAATACCGTTCATAGCAGTCGTGTACACGAGTGGCATGACTGTAAAATTATACTTTCGACGGGACCTGGGGCCGAGGGGGACGTTCGCCGGCGACAGCCTAGATAACGAGGAAACGGAGTCGACGATATTGTATATTCTATGTATAATGTAAAGTAAAATAATTTTTTAAAAAAACGTTTAGGAAGTAAATAATAGAACGACTGGTCTTACTAAGCGAAGCGGTGGGAGTGTCGTAGAGGGTTGCTGGCTCTAGACTGTTTGCCGCCCCCTTCGGGAGATACCACCACATGCCCCAACTGACTTTAGTTATTTCCCGTTCCAGCAGGCTACACTACACGGCAACGTTTACATGCTAAAAACCAATAAAATCACAGCCTCTTCTCCAAAATAAGAGCCGCCTCCAACAACAATTAATCTCCGTGGGAAGACCACTTTCGAAATTTCACAACTGCTGTCACTCGGATATCACAATTTAAATACTTCGCAACTTAATGTATTTATTATTTATCTCAAAGAAATTGAATTAATACACTTTACCGTCAGATATCCTTCGTACCACGTATTGTGGGTTGTCCGGAAAATAATTCAGGTTTATGGTTACACATACACACTGACAGGCAAAAAATGCCACCCAATTGATTTTTTTCTCATTTTCTCGACAAAAGAAGATTCTGCCCTTAATTTGTCTCATTGTTTTTACCAATAAATATTTGTTTAAGCTTTGTTTTAAATTGGGAATATCAATTAGAAGGAAACACACTTAATCCTTAATCCAAAATGAGGATAAAGGATTTTTCAATGTTTACTTTTTACGGAATTTAAAATGTTTATTCGATCACATTTGAATTTTGAACCAGTAAACTGTTTAATGTGTAGTGTTTAGTGACCATAAATTAATGATTATTCGGAGATCGTGAGATGCAGTCTGGTGTGGCGTAGGTTTTAGAAAAACATTTTCCTTATCGTGTCGGCTTACGCCATTTCGGTAGTTTCAAAAGTTCTAGACATCTGTAAATCTTCCTGTAGATTGTTGAAAACATTTAAAAGTTATGGATATTTATTCAGATATCATGAGATGCGGTCTGGTGTGGCGTAGGTTTTAGAAAAACATTTTCCTTATCGTGTCGACGTTTCGATCTTTATCGAGATCTTCTTCAGGGCACAAAGTGTTTGTTTTCTATGTAGATACGGCCAAATTATCATTAATTAATAATCACTAAACACCACACATATAATTTCAATATTTAAACTTAAAAGTGCCACTTAGTGCTGAGGATGTTGCGCGCAGAGTGGCACTTATTGATGATGGACTTTCCATCAGGTATGCGGCTATTGCCATCGGAGTGCCCTATGAAACTCTGCGGGACGCTGTTAGATGTCTGCGAGAAACTGGGTCCTGTCATAGAAGGCCCGGTTCTGGCCCTAGGTAACCCCACAGGATGACCGTTCTTTGACTTTGAGAATTTTGCGAAACCGGCGCCTTACTGTTTTTCAAGAGTTCATCAGCTCCAGGAAATTTGAGGTGTTGAAATTTCTGAACGGACTGCTCGAAGAAGATTAAATCAGTATGGACGGATGGCTTTTCACTTTGCTCGAGAATACTATTTAGTTTGTTTTTGGACATTTGGTCTGCTGTACGTTTTACACATGAGTGCAGGTTTGCCCTAGGATCTTCAGATAGGCGTGAAAGATACGAAGCCTGTAATTTTTCCCAGAGCCAACCCTTTCGGCGTAGAATACCATTTTTTGATATAACGAATTTAACTAACAATTTATTTCATGGTTTTGCTCATAAAATTTAACTAACAATTTATCACATGGCCGTGGCTCAAAATAATGCTTTACGAACAAAAAATGTATTGCGATTGTGATACTGATTTGTGATACACGCCCTGTGACTGTACATGACGTGCGCTGGACGTCGCATAGATGTGCACACCCGACCAAGACGAGACAAGGCGTCGGGTGGCATCGAGTAGCGTTCCGTCGGGTGTGAAGTTAGGTTCCTATACTCCGCTCTCTGATGAGTCGACTTACTTTCAAACAACATTAAATTGGATCCAAATACTATCGATCTTATATTGCTGAAAAATGTGTCAAACACGTCAGATGCTAGCAGTAAAGCAATGCTTGACAATCCTGTCGTTTTTAACTTACAAGGCAATCCTAAAAATAATGTAAATGCCTACAATTATGACTACAGCAATGCCGACGGCCTCCTTGCATACAATTAATCAACAGCTACTTATCGAGCGCGAAACCTGTAATAAATAGCCAACAGCGACGAACTAGAAAACATTGTAACCAAAGTTACTGGGACAACTTTCTAAAACATCATAGAAGCTCATGTGCGAAAAAAGACGTTGGGAAATTGAAATCCAGAATGCCAGGGCTTGAGTAAAAACGATTTTGCGCGATATTTGTCACCGAATATTTTGTAGCAGCTGTTCTGTGATCCTATAGCTTATAGAAATTATTCGTTTTAGATTCTTAGATTCCTCATTCACACATTTTCTCTTAGTTTTAAAGAAAAAAAAATCATGCTTAAAACTTAATTTTATTTTGGTTACAAATATGATATATAAATCGAAAACATAGGCTTAAAATTATACAAATTTTAGAGATTTTGCGTGTTGATTTTTCAAGTAGAAAGCGGTGGGAACCCGATTTGATTAATAGTTATATTGTATAGGCGTAATATTGAGCTATATGAGGCCCTGTTGAATTAATTTAAGGAGTTCTGTTCGTTGGCGATCATTTCTATTTGAAAATGTGCATTAGTGTTGCTGTTGATCTGAAAACCATATCCGTTTTTCTCAAACCTGATGCCGCCTGAGATGTTTCCCTTCTTGTCTATTTTAACGTTCAGATCGAGGCTTTTTGCAAGTGTAAGTTTAGTTTCTACGTCATATGAGCCTTCCAAATCGGCGTTCACCGCAGCACTGATCGTGGCGTTTTCAAAGGAGTAACGGAAAGTCGAATGGTAATCCAAGGATCCATTATTCGTGTTAACTCGAACGGACGCCTTAAAAATGTCTGCAAAATTCAAATGGCCGATGCAGAAAAACTTCCCCTTGTTGTCGAAGTCAACTTGAAGGCCGACCGGCCCGAGCCACAGAGCTCCGCTCAAAGCTTTATATTGACTCTCGTTATTGTCGAAGTTGACCACGAGTTTACTTTTGACATCGGCCAGTTCGAATGGGACTTCGGTGTGAACTTTGTAATTGGTGACAAACCCTTTGGCTTTTCCGGACACCGTTAAAGAGAACCTGGGCGAACCTGCAGTCACTTCGTAGGTCTGAAGGCCGGTTTTATCACCTCGGAACACTCCGTTCAACGTTTGGAGATGCAGGTGGACGGTGAAAACGAACTTTTTTTGTAAGTTGAAATTCGTGTGGATTTTCAGTTGGTTCCAATCCACCGATGCGTGGAACTCTCCTTTAGTGTCTCCTCCAAAAGTCAGCCATCTCCAATTTCCTTGAAACTCGTAAACGTCATTTGCCAGTTTTTTGATGATTAGTGAAATTCCATTTTCGTACACAGATACACTGCTTTCGGTCAAGTTGCCGTTGTCGACGCTGCTCTTAACATGAACTGCCGGTACCTGAAAATGGAGGAACATTGTAGTTGGAAAAAAACGCTTTTCTCTTTACCAGTCGTTTAGATTGAAACAATTACAATGATGAACAAATTTAACGCACCATTCAATTTATTATTATCTTTTTACATTAGTTATAGGGAATTAGGGGCTATCGAACTCAAAATAAACAGTACTGCTTTGTTTACTTCCTTTGTATACTTTTGTATTGATTAATCCAGTGTGTACAAAAAGTAGCATTATACCACTCCATTCTTATACGCCTAGTCCAGTTTTCCATTAATATTTTTCCTTCCTTGATTTCAATTTGCTATTATTCTTATTCGTAAACATTTTTCAATGGCTCCATTCAGGAATTTGAGTGAGTATGATAGTGTCTGGGTCATAATTAGAGGAATGATGTATCCAGCAAAAGGTCGACTGGAGGCTGAATATACATCACTCAGAACTTTCAATAGGAAAGGCTATTCTTTCCTCCACGCTAGAAGCCCAGGATGGGGTCCACCTACGGCTACGGACGAGAGGCTATAGATTCATCCGGCATAAGCCTCTATGAAATCGCAGCGTAACGGGAAATCTGATACGACAAGTCCGAAATGTTGGTAAGTTGGGTATTGGAAGATTTGGGACGAGTTCTCTTTACAGATTAGGTGAAAATCGGTATCAAATCTTCAGATGGGCGTAATTTCATACGGTGTTGCTCAAAACAAAGGTGCGCCACATGCTATATGGCATTCCACGGGGGGGGGGGTCATTGATCTTCTGGAGTGGTACTTCTTGGACGCCAGCACCGAATTAGTTGTTGCCCGCCAGGAAGATCTCTAACTTCACAGAAGTGCTTTCAAGAAATAACTGAAAAATGTAGTGCCATTTGCCCCCCCCCCCCCAATCGGTGAGAGATTCTGCCATTGCAGGGTAATGCCAGGCCGTACAGAGCACGTATTATGGATGGGGTTAGAATTGAGTACTTGGTGTAACCAGCTGTAAGTTCTGATATGACATCCAATGAAACACATTTGTGGCCAACTTAAGTCATAAGTTGACGACGAAACCTGGGCTTAACACCTCTTTCTGGTTTTTTACTTAATAATTTGTTTATTGAATTAGATGATAAAAATTTTCATTTTAAATTACCTAACTTATTTCTGGTATGAAAAATATAACCCTTAATAACTTATATTTTAAGGGTGGTGTGTTAATTTTAAATATTAGTGTTCATTACAATTCAAATGTTGCTCTGTAAAAATTGTCCCATTTTGCTATTTATTCCTTAATTTTATTTTTTATCATTATTATTAAAAAAAGTGAGAGGATTGAACACACTTTTCAACTAGGTATCGAAAGAGGTTTTAAAGAATACAAACCGGCGTTCAGCAAGTAACACGTTCGGCCTTTCTATAAAACCTACAAACTGACCAATTTTAACCAGGCAACCTCCAGCACCCAAGAGCAAAACAGGGAGGAGTTGGCGCATCCACTCGAGTAGTACGCCAAATACTATGCCTAGACTACAGACTTGGAATATTCACACGACATGAATGTTGCAAACACTTCCTACCCACTTTTTATTACGTGACCCTTGAATCCTACTTAAATGACGACTGCTTTACAGTGAAATGCTGCAACGAGACAGATATTTGATCACAAAGGAACCAACCATCTTATAACCAATATGAATTTACTTCTGACTATCCTATTCATCTCCAATCATTTCTACCTATATCGGATGACACCGCAATTTTGTTTACTAATCCGAATCCGTAAGACCTCCAAGAACCTCTTGGTTGTGGACAGCTGGATGTGGAAAATTAAACACAGTGGACATTTAAATTGAGAAATCAGCCCTCCAATATGCACCAACCAGGAGCCAGGAGCCACTTCCACTCAAATCAGTGTTTATAAACGTAAAGTTTCTTACCCAATCTTTTTTACCTTATTCTAGAATCTCATTTAAGTGACGATGGTTTTATAGTGAGGTGGGCCTTAAAATCCCGTTTATTCTAAAATTCCACAAAAATGTACCAAATTTCGTAATAAACTCTTCCATCACCCATATCGATGTGCCCACATAGCCAAGCTCTCGACAGGATGATGTCACTGCGACTACTTTGGATATACATACGTGACTCTGTGGTATTCCGCCAAGCCATCCAATTTCCAGTACATCTAATCCTTTCAACAAAGTCAGTTCGATCGAGGTCGTCGTAGGTTGCCATATTGTCGTATCACAATATGTCCATCTGTAGACATTTTTAATATACTTTTGTAATTTCTATATAGTTGTATTGATTGTTAAATCATATGTATAAAAATGTTTTTCATAATGTGAAATTTAAGCCCTGATGATGACCTTAAAATAGGTCGAAGCTTGACAGTATTAACTGATTAAATTCACTAGTTTCCGTGGTTACCAACGAATTAATATCATTCAATTAAATAAGGTTTTTAGTTGAGATAAAAAAGTCTGTGTCACGAGTGGGATTCGAACCCACAATATTCGGCTTGATACGCCACCTCTTGAGCTATCGCGACTTCGATCCACTAGGACACTCCCATCTCTACCCCACCTTTTGAATTTTCCCTCATTTTTGGCATTTACGTTTGACAAATGTCCAATCAAGTGGTAGCGTAGTGGCGTATCAAACCAAAGGTCGTGGGTTCAAATCCCACTCGTGACAGACTTTTTTTATCTCAACTAAAAACCTTAATTAACTGAATAGTATTAACTGAATAGGGTTTTTCGTCAAGATCATAATTTGATCCAAAGTGTTCGTGAGTGAAAAAGTGGTCGATACTTCTAACATTTAAAAAGTCAGACAAATTGTAAATGCTCGTCAATTGAAAAAAAAATTGTCTTTTTGATGAATAAAGATGAATTGGACTGGATGGAATGGGTAGGATCGAAATCTTTTTTAACCTTAAAAACTCAACTAACTTTACATAGGATTTGACTTGGACCACTTTGGATATGCGGAGCAAAATCGTTGGGTGTTCGTCAAGCAGTCCACATTCAACGCATTCAACGGTCCCTAGAAGAAACCCCGAGCTCCTTTCTACGTTTTTGACTTCACAACCGCAACATTCCATTTGTCGAAAGAACCGGCGCAGCTTCCATAGGATATACATCTAGATCTCGATCCATCCTAATTCCGCCGCTCCAGCAAGCAAATGCTCTCTTGAGAATCCTCGACGTTGCCTTAAACAACTATGTCCTCGAGACCTAGCCTGATATATATGTATATAGAGATCATTAAAACCGTCTGCCGGAGGTTGGTCTTGCCAAAAAAACGGAAAAATTAAATTAAATTAAAAATAATTAACTAATAAAGCTGCTAGGTACATTAAAAACGAACAACAAAACAATACAAAATTCACAGTAGTAAATAAATAAAAGTATAAGTATATAAATAAGTAAATAAATAAAATAAAAAATAAAAATTCCAAGTTCAGTCTGACTTTGGAGAGCAAACCGGTGATGTACCTTTTATTGAGTGGCTCCATTGGCTGTTTTTTCATAACGTGTTCTGTTATGGCCTAATATTTATAATATGTATTTTGCTATATAAGGTGAAGGTACATACTAGAAAGAAATGATAAAAAAAAACCTAAGGTGACTCAATCGGTTAAGTTCATAATCATTTTATGCTTTTAATTACGTCAGGATGATTTCTCCAGATCAAGCAGGCAAGAAATAAATAGTAATAAAGTGGAGTGTGCAAAAATTAAAATCATTATTAAAAACTGGGTAAGATGAAGGAAAGGGGCCCGAGGATTGCAGTATTGCAATACAAAATTGGAGTAGAAATTTGTTTAATATCTTGTCATTGCTCTCTCGACCGTATTTCAAGAAGTTTAATTTATTCTTGCTGTAAATTATTCATAATAATTAAATCTTAATCTTTGGATGCGGTCTGGCGTGATGGTTAGAAATAAATTTTCTTTATCATCCCAATATTTCGACCTTTATTGAGATCATCTTCAGGGCCTGGGATTTATAAATATTATTTAAATAATGTATAACATATGAACCATACATAACCGTACACATCATTAGTCGTCTACATGAGTAACGATCAGCGATAGCGAGTTCAAAATAGACTGTTTACATTGCACGCCGTGTTGCGTTACCAGCCGCACGGTTGCAATTTGTTTAGATCTCGTTATCAACTTATTTATTTCGTGATAATTTATTTTGCATTTCCACGTTATGGATAATACACTACCTTAGAAGACAGTTGAGAGCGCTTCTAAATTCGAAAGAGGAACGAAGATGAAGATGCTGAATCTCGAAGAAAACCAAAACAGTGAGTACAATACCAATACGAAGCATAGTCGGAAATGGATTCTGATACCTTGGAAGAAATAAATGTAAATAAAGATAAAATCACCGCAGTACCGCTAATTCTGGTTTGTAATGTGATTCATACCATGCAAACTGGATAAAGTAGTTTAAGAAAAACCTACAGGGAGAACTATAAAGTACAAATATAACCGGACCGTCTTTAAACCCAACAACGTGAACGATTATAACATGCTCAGAAGTAATTTGGATGCTACCGAGGCAGAGTATTATACATACACCCATTTAAACAAGAAACTATTAAAGGTCATTATCAACAACATCTCCGAATGCCATACAAGACTAAATAAAAATAGAGAAAGAAGATTATTCGGAGATCGTGAGATGCGGTCTGGTGTGTCGTAGGTTTCAAAAAACATTTTCTTTATCGTGCCAACGTTTCGATCATTATTGAGATCATCTTCAGGGCCTGGGATTTATGAACTTTGTTTGAAAGTTTACAAGTAAATGCAGAAGGTGAACAAATTATGAATTTACACAATGCTAGAAAATTTTAGATTAAAATAAGAAGAATGAATTTATACAATGCTATAAAATTTTAGATTCAAAAATAAACAATGCAAGAAAATTTTAGATTAAAATAAGAAGAATGAATTTATACAATGCTAGAAAATTTTAGATTAAAAAATTAATGTATGCAATGGTAGAAAATATTTTTAGATTAAAAAAGAGTGAATTTATACAACGCTAGAAAATTTTAAATTAAAAAATAAACAATGCTAAAAATTTTAAATTTAAAAAAAGAAGAACGAATTTATACAATGTTCGAAAATATTTTTAGATTAACAAAAAAATATGAATTTATACAATGAATTTTTGATTAAAAATGGAAGAATGAATTTATACAATGCTAGAAAATTTTAGATTCAATCAAAGCGTTTATTTTCCGTTAAGATGTCATTCTTGTCTATCGTGTTGAGTGACAGTGAGATATCGTGGATATATTTTTCGGATAATATGTATTATCTCACCTCATCTATTATCACCTTGGATTTTGAAGGAAGTATGTCGATATAGAAAAACACTTTTATAAGAGTCGGCTTCTTTGAGGCGAAAGGAGCCGACAAAGGGAAAAAACCACCAGGGTTCGGCCTGATTATTCTTTCAGGATTATATGGAAGGGGATAATTAGCGAATAGAAAGTCAAATTAGCTACGTAGAAATGTTTGATGTGTGCAATGTGATGATGTTTTATTTGTATGCTATCGATATTGATTAATGGTTCTGTAATTGATGCGGTGTTTATCTCTGTTGATGTAAACTATTTCTAAAAAGTTACGTTTATGCTTGTTTTGATCTGTTGATAATATTTTTGGATTGTTGAAGTCGAAATAGTTTTGGTGTTCAAGATGGTCGGTAGACAGTGCCGTAGGATTTTGTTTGGGTTTTTTGCAAATACGGATTTGTTGGTTTACTCTCTTTTCCAAATATTAGGATGTAAACCAACGATTTAAACAGTTTTAACATTATTCTTATTAATTAAGATTTTTAGCTGAGATAAAAAAGTCAATGGCACGAGCGGGATTCGAACCCACGACCATTGGCTTGATACGCCGCTACTCTACCACTTGATCGGACATTTGTCCAATGTCAATGGAAAAAAGGAGGGAAAATTCAAAAGGTGGTGTTGAGACGGGAAGTTGTCCTAGTGGATCGAGTTCACGACAGCTCAAGTGGTAACGCAGCGGCGTATCTAGCCGAAGATCGTGAGTTCGAATCCCGCTCTTTACACTGAACTTTTTATCTCAACTAAAAACCTTAATTAATTGTATTATATTTATTGGTCAAACGGACGACGAAATTAGTGAATTTCATTATTATTATAATTTTTTCCACATCCTACTTGTTTTTGTAAAATTGAAACAATGTTTGTTTATTAATCCCAGGCCCTGAAGATGATCTCCATAAAGATCGAAATATTGGGACGATAAATAAAATGTTTTTCTAAAATTTATATCTCACCGGACCGAATCTCAAGATCTCCCACCCATTAACTATCGGCCAGTAAACACCACACAAGTATCACAAACGTTAAAGTATGATCACGAGGTTCGAAAGAAACTTGCCATGTTTATAGTTACTATTGACAGTGAGACGGGTTTCAGTGATTTACAAAAAATCAAACGCCAAATTCGATGAAACATTATTTCCACAGATGTCAACAATTCATACCAACAGCCATCCACATCAAATACGTGTTGCTTTGAACAAGAAAAATTCGGCCTGACCAGAAAACTAAAATACCAGTGTATACACTGTTATATCAGAAATTAAGTCTTTGCTTGAATTTACAAAAATGAAAAAATGTACTAATTACCGTGATAGCTAGGGTATAAAACGAAAGGGATCCATTAAGTCAAGTAATGGTAGTATTTGGACGTTCATTTACCTTATTTGAATAAATTGTTTTTTATTGTTTATTACATTTAATTGATATTTACAACTAAAATATTGTATTAAGTTAAAATGTTCTTATATGTTGAATTGTCATTTGAGTCTCTCGTAGGAGAAGTCGACCAGTGGCAACACTACTTCACACTGAAATCTTTTCAAACTTCACTCAAGGAGGAGGTCTCGGGCCACTTTTACTTCAATCGTCTTGCAGGATTTTCAGGCAGGGTTGGAAGTGATAAATGTCATACTAATAGATCGTGATAATTTGGATATCGTGGGATTCGGCCTGGTGTGACGAAGGTTATAGAAAAACATTTTCTTTATCGTGCCAACGTTTCGATCTTTGTTGAGATCGTCTTCAGTGCTCAAATTTTATGTATAGATGTATCATTACTGTGTGTCCTGTGTAATAATGACACATCTGGACAGAAAACAAACGTTTTCGGCTCTGAAGATGATCTCAATAAAGATCGAAACGTTGGCACGATAAAGAAAATGTTTTACTAAAACCTACGTCACACCAGACGTCCATCTCACGACCTCCAAATTTCAGTAATGATTAACGTTGACAAAACTCGAACCATCTTATTCACCAAAATGCGACGCTCTCAACATCACAAAATAGCGATAGAAAATCGAAACATAGATTAGTCTCAAGAAGGCTTACGTACACAGAGCACATTAATGCAGTTGTTAACGAATGTAAAGGTTTAACAGGACAATTATTTCCCTCGCTGAGCAGAAACTCAGCACTCAGTGTTGACAATAAATTATTATTGCACAAAGTACTGCTATAAGCCTGGAGTTTTACCTCTAACACAAACATTAAAAACTTAAAAAGTGCGCAGAATAAATTTCTAAGATTTGCTATTGATGCATCAAGATACGCACCGATATGCAAATAGCGTAAGGTCACAAATATGCCCTACATTAAGAATTATATAATATTGTCGACTTCTTTATGAAGAATGCGCACAGCGAAAATATTGAATAAGCACAATAGGACTGTATAAAGTACACATATATTACAAACATAAAAATAAATGTAAAGAATTAAAAATAATGTAAACAAGCTAGTGCTATAGCACTATAAAGTGTTAGTATCGATTGTTTTTCCATTTTTCAAACAAAACCGAAATTGGTATTTTTTTACAATTTGTCAAAATATACTTAATTGTTATCCTTTCTCTACAAACATCACAAAGCGTAGTATCTTTTTTTGCCATGAGAAATGAATGAGTAAGCCTACATTGACCAATTCTGAGCCTAGCAACGACAATTTTACCTCCCTAAGTTTGAAATTAGAAGTCGGTTCCCATTATTCCTGCCATAGTTGCCAAGTTGTCACATCGTTTTTGCTGTTTTTCTAACTTTACCTCCATCAAAGACAGCCCGCTTTGCCAAACGATCCACCTTCTCATTACCCAATATTCTGCACTGTCCCGGAGTCCACATGTACGCACTGTTAACCCTATCTCCCTCATTTTGCAATAATTCAGCGGCAAATAAAATGTTTCATATTAATCGATGAACAGAAAAGTTGTTTTTGAGTGTTCACTAGCTCCGACAAAAAATCAGTGCAGATATCGTTTTACTGGATGGGTCAAGACCAGTTAAAAACACAGCTACTGCTATAGGCTCGCAGTGAAGCTGCAACATACAGCTGGTAGGATAAATACAGTGAATTATTATTAAGTATGAAGAAAGCAGCACTTGTTCCTATTGGGTTGTCCGGAAAATAATGCAGGATTTTAAGTTTTCATTAAAAAAAATCTATATAAAATATTCTGTTTACGTTTACAGGATTACTCATTTGTATGAATGTCAACACTTATTAATCCTCTTCCAAATGATATTGTTTGTTTACCTCTGTAGCATTCCGCTACTTGGAAATAATTCAGTCATCCTTATAATGTCAAAGCGAGAATTTCGTACGATTTTCTTTTACGAGTTTAAACTCGGCCGAAGCGGAGCCCAAACGGCTAGAAACATTAACCAAGTCTGGGGCAGTGTGCAAAGGTGGTTTAAAAAATTTCGGGAGGGAGATTTCAGCCTTGAAGATGAAGAAGGTCGTGGAAGGCCTTCCTCTCTTAATGATGATGTTCTGCGATCAGTGGTGGAAGAAAACCCCAAAACAACTGTTCGAGAACTTGCAGAGCAACTCAAAGTCAGTAAAACGACCGTCGCTGACCACCTCAAGGCGCTTTGATGTTTGTGCATCACTTCTTTGTCGAAACAAAAATGACCCATTTCTGGCCAGAATTGTTACATGTGACGAAAAGTGGATTCTCTACGATAACACTAGACGTTCTGGACAGTGGCTCGACAAAGGAGAAGCTCCAATACATTTTCCAAAGCCCCCAACTCATCAAAAAAAGGTAATGGTTACGGTATGGTGGGCTTCATTTGGTTTAATACACTACAGCTTCTTAAATCCTGGCGAAACCATCAATGCTGAATCATACTGTAACCAAATTAATACCATGCATCAGAAATTGGCAGTAATGAAGCCCTCTTTGGTCAATCGGATAGGGCCCATTTTGTTGCATGACAACGCTCGACCACATGTGTCACGTGTAACGTCACAAAAATTATTGGAGCTTGGCTATGAAACTTTGCCTCACCCACCCTACTCTCCGGACCTCTCGCCTACTGACTACCATTTTTTTAGACACCTGGACCACTACTTACAACACATAATATTCAAAAATCAAACGGAACTGGAAAATGCATTTATTGACTTTATCAATTCTAAAAATTCTGAATTCTACTCAGACGGAATTAATAAGTTACCAACACGTTGGGAGAAATGTATTGAGAGTATGGGAAATTATTTTGATTAAAGAACATTGCTTTAAAGTAACTAGTTTCTTTTTTTTTTTTGTTTAATACCAAAATCCTGCATTATTTTCCGGACAACCCATACATCATTTTTTGATCCATCCGTTAAACGTGGTGTTGGATTCAAAAAAAGTATCTTTTATTTATTTTTTAACTTAAAGTCTTACCTTGTTGATAGCCTGATAGAAGGGAAATTCAGCTTTCCAACAGTTCTAATAAAATTCATATTCAAATGCTGTAAATGGTGCTTAAAAGGAATGCGAGCAGATTTTTGCGCAAATAAGTTGAAGTTTTTATCGTATTTTCTTGAAGGTTCTTTCTTTTGGTTTTGTATATATATGTGTATATATATATATAAAATCTCATGGAATACAATCCTCCATACTATTTTCTTTTTCTGTGTAATAGTAAATAAAAAAATAAATACCAAATGTTTAATATTTGGTCAGGTTATCGGTATATGCCATATAACTGCTGTAAATTGTAACAATTATGCCCTAGGAAGTGTTGTCTTAAACGTATTACTATTATTATTTAATAATTTACCGTCGAAATTTAGTATTAAACCGAAGAGGAATTAAACTTTTTTTTTTTTAAATAATGTAACATTTTATTTACCCATTTATAGCCTGTTTCGTCAAAGAGAGCTCTGGCGTTGCAAAACGCGACAAAAGCTAAAAAAGCTCCAAAGTACTTCATTCTCGATAGAATTGTGCGGCCAAAAATTTACACCAACACTTCAATGAACGACATGGAGAGAATGAAACTGTTCTGAACAAGAGGATTATTGCAGCGATATATTTAATCGCTACTTGCCTTTTATCAAGAAGTTTAATTAAAATTTGCCTTTCGCCCTTGATGTTCAAGTATCTAGCTTGTAAATAGAATAGCACAATAAAATTAGTGATAACGAATTTTTTGAAAATTGTAATATTTGGCCTTTAGGAAAGCCTTGATTTATCTCAGACTGTTTTCATTAATAAATATTTGTTTATACTATTTTTTAAATGTTAATTTTTTCTGAATTGCAAATATTTATTCAGTCTCATTTGAATTCTGAAGCAATGGAATGTTTAGTTTTCGTCTTTGTTTTCTTAATTTTCAATATTTAAAATTAAAAGTGCCACTTAGTGCTGAGGATGTTGCGCGTAGAGTGGCACTTATTGATGATGGACTTTCCATCAGGTATGCGGCTATTGCCATCGGAGTGCCCTATGAAACTCTGCGGGACGCTGTTAGATGTCTGCGAGAAACTGGGTCCTGTCATAGAAGGCCCGGTTCTGGCCCTAGGTAACCCCACAGGATGACAGTTCATTGACTTTGAGAATTTTGCGAAACCGGCGCCTTACTGTTTTTCAAGAGGTCATCAGCTCCAGGAAGTTCGAGATGTTGAAATTTCTGAACGGACTGCTCGAAGAAGATGAAATCAGTATGGACGGATGGCTTTTCGACCAGTAAGAGAAACTGAAGAATTGACCAGACTTGCACGACTCCCATTCGCTCGACAACACAGCCATTGGTCTGCTGTATTTCTAACAGATTAGTTTGATCAATGATCACAAGAGAGGCAGGAATTGTTATGGAGAGTCGCCCAGAGATGTTTGTTGTTCGTTGACGGCCACTCGCTATGTGGATAAATTTTTTGAATATCATGCTTTGCTTATCCTCTATGAAATTAGTCGTCATCCGATTCTAATGCAGGATAATGCCCGCCCACATGTCGCTCGCATAGTGCAAACGTACCTTAACAGCATAACATCAGAGTCTTAACCTGGCCAGCGTGCTGTACAGACTTGGTTCTCATCGAACATTTATGGGATAACCTCAAAAGACGAATGAAAGCACGACCATCACTTCCTGATGCATTCCACGATCTTGAAATGTCTCTTCGTGAAGAATGGATGCCTTGGCAAAGAGACATTTCCAGACTGGTAGAAAGTATTTTACATTTTCCTTAGCAATTTACTTTTTTTTTCCTTTTTTTAGACAAAGACTCAATTATTAAACGTTAAAATCGTGAAACTTTGATTAATATATGAAAATATATATGGGGGTGGAATTTTTTGTCTGTCAGTGTAAATTGACTAAATTTCATGTTTAATTTTATAGACATTTCAAGCAATAACGTGGTCGGGCGAACAATAAGTTTGTACAATAAATTTTAATAGTAGCATTTAACTTCATTAGATTTCGTGGTCCGATTGACCAAATAACTTCTTTCAATTATCCGAATGGATCGAAGTCTTTAGCTCAATATTGGTTAGAACGGCGTAATTTAAAGGTCCTGGGTTCGAATCTCGCTCGTGATACCGGTTTTTATATTTCAACCAATAAAGATTAATTAATTGAAATAACATTAACGTTTACAAGTTTAAGTTTCTAAATGTGGTTGGCCTTAAAGTCGCCCCAGTCATTGCGGTGTTCGCCGAATCTCAACTAGGAGGGATGGACGCTCTGCTGTTCCGAAAAACAGTATCCGATGCCCGGCTTATTGTCGGTCTTCTCGTCCGCCTCAAAGTGCACGAATATCCACACATTTGGGAACCAACTGTAACTGTACATACCTTTAACCAACTCGAATCGATGAAAGGTGGAAATTATATGTGGATGGATAAAATCTGAGCTCCACGAGTTTCTTAAATGTTGGAAGACCTACTATTATCTCTATAATATACTTCATTATTATTTTCTTTTACATTTATTTTATTCTGCTAATATCATTCTATTATGTCTTTTTTATTTACATTACTCAAGTTGGTCATATTTTTGAAGAAAGTAAATAATAATTATAAATATTGTAAACACTCAGAAGAGAGATTTTAATTATTTAAGTTCGTGTGCTAGATTTTAAACCATGAAGAACGTCTTTCTTGTTTTCTAATACATACTTCTGAATTGAAAACTTTGCATATATATTAAAGAATAAAGGCATATAGTAGTAGTAGTAGT
This sequence comes from Cimex hemipterus, assembly GCA_039619505.1. Classification (NCBI taxonomy): domain Eukaryota; kingdom Metazoa; phylum Arthropoda; class Insecta; order Hemiptera; family Cimicidae; genus Cimex; species Cimex hemipterus. The sequence continues at coordinate 31,219,230 of CM077101.1, forward strand.
AGTAATAATAGTAGAAAAGTACATGCCTTAGTAATGTTCCACAATGCAGCTGGTCACCAGAAGCAAACTGTAATCCAATAAGTGCTATCATCTTAAGAGTCCCATACGAACCGACCAAACTGTCTTCTCAGCAAATTCTCCCGGTCTTTCCCAGAGTCCCATGTAGTACACTAAAGAGTTTGTGTAATTTGAGAGAAACCATCAATCCACTTACAAGGTTTTCTCATTAAGTTACTTTGTGTTGGTAGTGATATTTACAAATGTTTGTGTGTAATGCTCAATATTTTTTATACTATGAGGAGAGCAGTGTTGTGTCTCGCTCTAGCATCAGTGTTTGGAACGACAGTCGATAATTGCTGTGTCCTGGGTCTGGTGGTTGAGAGTTATGCGTGCATGCAGTATCATGTAAATAAAGTCTGAGTTAGAATCTGAGTTTGTTCTTTTTTTTTTGTGTGTGTGTGTGTGTTTGTGTTGCAACTGACTTTATCAGAGAAGGTTTGCTGTTCCTACATCCTAAGTATAGGAGTTAAAATAGCAACTTGGAACTCGGCAAATCTTGTAAAGCTGTTAGGCACTTCATACCATGGAGTTTTATAACCGGGTCATACCATAGAATTTTCTGGTATGCTTGCTTATCCAGATAAAAAATTAATTGGGAGTAAAATGCAATGGTGCCTTGTGTGAACATAATGATTGCCAAACATCATTGTACATAAGTATATAGTTTTTGTTTTAGCTATAAAATTATTTTTCAGCGTTAAAAACGCCCATCTAGAGATTATTATTTTAGAGATATGAATAATACAAAGTATAGCTAATATGGATGTTATCTTCACTATGTCTGGCACTGAAAATGACGAAGTGCTGACCCCTCCGACAGACCAATTTGGTGAGGACAAGCAGACTGTATGAAATGATCTGTAATGACTGAATCGAGCATTGATCAAGAAAATAATGCTGTACATTTTGTAAAGGCTGTAAGCAGGATACTTGATGTAGTTTGTGCATTGTACAAACAACTTAAAAAATATGGAATAAAATAAAAACAATAAATTTATTAATTAATTTATTAAATAATATACTGTCGTTAATATTCCAGGGGATATTCCACTATTCTATTAAGCACTTTTGTGTACTCTTCATTCAGCTTAGGAACTATTACCTTTAGTTGTGTTGAAATATATTTTTGTTTTAAGCATGCACGGTTCATTTTCAGCAAATTTATATTTCGCCTCTGAAAAAATATAATTTCTGTGAATAAAAATGTAAAATCAGACTAATTCTAGGCAAGTTGTTTTTTTTATAGATGAGCTGGTTGACTTTACATGAAGGTCTAATTTACTGTCCAAAAATGGCGAATAACAAGACAATAATAAAACTAGAGGGTTTTAGTGCGGTTGAAAACAAACAGCCAACATACTACATAAGTCTAAGATGTTTCGTGCTCCGATTGACCGAATAAATTATTTTCAATTAATTAAGGTTTTGGTTGAAATAAAAATGTCAGTGTCACAAGCGGGATTCGAACCCATGACCTTCAGCTAGATATGCCGCTACTCTACCACTTGAGGTATCGTGATTTCGATCCACTCAGATACCAACTTCCCATCTCAATTCGAATTTTCCCTACTTTTTGCCATTTTTCAAATCTCGTGTAATTCATTCGATTATCTGCGACAAAGAAACGGCCACGGAGAGCTTTAGCGAAGATTTACTTATTAAATCCATTAAATTTTGTGGTCCGATTGACCAAAGAAAATCATTCAATGAATCATTCTGTATGTAAGGTATTGGTTGAGATAAAAAAATGAGTGTGACGGGCGGGATTCGAACCCACGACTTCGGCTAAATACCCCGCTGCTATACCACACGAGGTTCGAGACTTCGATCCACTTGGACACGCTCCGTACCTCAGACAGACCTTTCCATGTGGAACTAAAACCATACATAAAAATGTTAAGTAATTGAAAGAAGTAATTTGGTGGTATTTAATAAATTAAAAACGAAGTGTAACTTCACTAACAGCTTTCGGTGGCCACTTCATATCATACGTCGCCATGAATCGAATCCTGATTGCGCAAATTTGAAAAATGGTTTAAAAAAAAACCAGGAAAAATCGAAATGTTATAGGTTGAGATGGGGAGTTGGTGTTGGAGAAGATCGAAGTCACGACAGCTCACGTGGTAGAATAGTAGTGTATCTAGCCGTGTATCCATGGCCATTTCATTTGTCGCTGAGAATCAAATAGATTACACGACATTTGAAAAATGGCAAAAAGGAGGGAAAATTCGAAAGGTGGGGTTGAGATGGGAAGTTGGTGTCCCAGTGGATCAAAGTCGTGATAGCTCAAGTGGTAGAATAGTGGTGTATCTAGCCGAAGGTCAGGGTTCGAATCCCGCTCGTGACACTGACTTTTTTATCTCATCCAAACCCTTAATTACTTGAAAAAATACTACATAAGATTAAGGCACTACTAAACATTGGCTAAAGGTGCAGCAAAAAATTTGGAATACCCAAGGATGGCCTATTGGTTATATCACAATGGCCAGGCTCCTTGCATAAAAACCCGCAGCAATACCTAGATTTGAACCCAGAGCCATTATTGTGGAAAATATGAATCAGACACCCTAACCACACGGTCTATGGTTCCCCTTTTATGACATCTAATGATCGATTTAATCTGTATCAGCATTATAAATAACTTTTAAAAATTATTGGAAATATTGAAAAAATAATAGTTTTAATTACTTGAAATTCTGCATTTAATCTCTTATGTACTTCTTCCACATACTCTCTGTACTGTGTTTCATTATAGATATTGGTAGTGTAAAATCTTAGAATTTCATAAATTCTCCTCACTTGTTTCTTAAAACAAGACAACAAAAAAATTATTTTAAAAAAGTTAATATTTCAATTATGTAAAGTATCGAACAACAATCACCTTGTTGATTTTGTGTTTTATCCTCGCCTCTATAATCATGTCATTATGGAATCCTGCACATAGTCTTTCTGGTTGGAACGAAACCAAATGTAAACAATTGGAACAATCAACATAGTCTCTGACCCTTTGAAAACTTATATCAGGGTCTTCCACTACAATAAAATAAAATAGTTAACTTTTACACGCTACTTATAACTATAACAAAAAATTGTTAATTCAGAATTTTGATTAAACTAACTCCTTGGTTTTCCTGATTATTTGCCCAATTTTGGCTTTAAAAAAAATATTTTAAAAAATATATATATATTATTGAAATCTCACCAGTAATGTCAAAAACCTCTTTCATTGATGTATAATGCATTTGTACTGTTTTTATAAGCTTTGCGCATAGTCCCATACGTTGGAATGGAGGCAGAATCAATGCTTGGCTAATTCGAGGTCGAATTTTGTCAGGATAACAGTAAAATTCATAAACGGTGAAGTACCCAACAAACGCATACTGTGGTGTATTGTTTGCAGAATTGTAGTTTTCAAAACTGAAAAAAAAAAAAAATACAATGAATAGTACAAATTACATTCAGCAAAATAGAAAAAGATAGATAAATTTCTAATAAAAAATAGCTCAGGATAAATTCTTCAAGAAGTAATAATGAAAGAGATCATGCCTAATACCAATATATTGTAATTTAAGACTGACTGATTTATACACGCTCAAATCTGCACGTGTCATATATACACACTTGTACAGAATTGAGACTATTACTTCTCACGGCTCTCTGGCAGTTCCAGCTTTTGTACTTTAAAACAAATTACCGGCAGGCTTTGATAATCAACCGCCTGGGTTTTGGCAATCCGGGGTCAGACCTTGATCTTACCCGTTCAGCCAGTTAGGTTGAGCTCCACCAGCTATCAACAGTCAGGTCAGCCTCCGACGCAATCAGTTTCTAGATTCTTTACCCATCTATTCCTACTTACAAATCATTCCCTCAGAATGATGGAGATCAGTTTTCTTTATACAATTTACCTAATTTAAGGTCAATGTTGTACTCAATATTTCACCATCAGCTCTCACACTACGTATTCATGCCGATAAATACATTCACACTAGGGGCACAAACTATCAGTACTATGCAGATAGGGGGCTGCGGTAGCCTAGTGGTTAAGGCGTCAGACTCGGCTAGTAGACCCCACAGTCGTGGGTTCGATCCCCACCATCACCTCTGGAATTTTTCTGATGCCTAAGGGGACCGGTGGCTGCAATTAAAACATTGACACGGCACTCATCACTGGAAGGGGCGGGACTGGATCTCAGCAACCCTGAACCTGGTCCCAACCCCCTTCAAAAATGAGTTTCTTCGATGGAAGAACACTGGTTCAACAGGGGCTCAAGTTCACTTTGTGTTGTGAGCCCTCCCTCAAAAATGGAGCCAGGGTATAGTACAATAAGCTGAACAGCTCCAGTGCTCAGTCCCTGGTATCCATCCATCCACATCCACCTCCACTATGCAGATAAGATAATCCTGTTTAATCTAATAATCAGAGCAGGAGAGTACTCACTGCCATGCTTAAGCACAAATATCATATCAACTGGCATTCCTACACTGTCTCTATAAGGAGCCAAAGGCACTCTTCACTTAAGTGGACACCTCTACAACCTTTCTCTACATGATGGACATATATGTGGGCTTTTCTCTAAAAGAAAGGTTTCATGTTGATTGATTAATTGATTGAAAGTTTCCAGTGTGTATACTGCACACTTTAAGAGCTATTGTATCCCCCGTTCTCTGCCTAGAGCACATCGTTGAGTCCTATTTCATCAAGAAACTTGATTAATAGGCCCGGTTTTATTGGATGAAGCTCTTCTATGGTCACATTGTACATCCCATAACACTTCCTCCTGCGGGCTAATGTTACTCCGCAGTTTGTTAATAAATGTGTTGGTGTTTCTTCTGCTTCTTTGCAGAATCTGCATGTGCCATCTTGGATTACTCCAATTTTCTTTAGATGTCCATTTAATCTAATGTCCTGTTAGGATTCGCAGTATATTCCTGCTTCCTTTGACACATTCCGTGATTTCTTTCTTTCCAAAATTGGTTAGAAGATTCTCGGATTGTTTATGTCCAATAAGTGAATTCCAGAGTTCCCTTATTTACTTTTTGTCCTTCTGTCTGAGATAATCGTTAATAGAAGGGTCCATGTTACAACCACCCATCAAGTTTATAAATGAATATTCATTTTCATATTCAAGTGTGATTAATAAATTATCCTTGCATAATACTATACTTCAGTTAACCTCTCACGCTTCACTCTAATAAATACATTCATTTTCAATATTCTCAAAGAAACATAAAACCCGATAATTATTAAGTATTACATACAGTTAAACAGTTCTATTTTTTCTTTAAAAAAAAAAAAAAAAATGGAACAGGCAACGCAAAATACACCCTGCTGTGCTCAGGCATTTCCATATCGGTTCCATTCATGTACACTCTATGGAGCCAAGGGAACCCTTCAATAAACTGGCTTCTCTACATGGCAGACATATACGCAAGTGTTTTGGCTTAAAATAAGGCCCGAAACCTACAATCGCCTTGCATGGCTTATTCTTAATCTGGTGAGGATGACCATTCTGTGACTCATATCCTCCGTTAGCCGCCTATCTACAGAGTGCTCTTAATACATAAGAACTTTTCTTCCAATCTGGCCCACCAATGCTGCCACTTTCATTTAATGTTTTGTAAAAAATTATTGTTTAGATTAAGAATTTAAGAAAGGAAAAAAGGAACTATGATTTATAAATTTTTTGTTATATTGATAATCTTACATGACATAAAATTTCCAGGACTTGTCATTAGTATTAATAAAACTTGCTGCGTCAATGAACCACAGTAGAAATGTTTGCATCTTAGAATGATATTCCAAAAAACCCTTTGTCTCTACTGAACATTTATAAATTGCAAATGTGCGTACGGAACTTTCACCTGAAACAATATTAGGCTATTAACAACCACTGCAATATTATTACAAAATAATAATAATATAGTCGTTACCAAATCCCTAAATATCTATATTGTGAATGGTACAAAAATAAAATAGGCTGTCCAAAAAGTTGGACTTGAAAATTTACTTGTAATATTGTACCATTGGGGTCCTGGCCTCCCAAATATGTTTTTGTCAGAAGTCCTATCATTTGGACTGCCTTCCAGGTGTAAGCTCCTAGAATTCACATCATTCTGTCAAACCGCCTAAGCTTAAGCCTTCCAACCTTTCTGCCCAATTGTCGCAAATGAAGCTTCAGTACTGGACAGATGAGGGTTTGATATATGATTTTTGTGTTCCTGGAGATTAAGCTACTGTTGAAATATTTTGAAAAGCCAAAATAACTCTATTAGCAGATTCTTCTACTGATCTCCTAAGAGATGTTATTAAAGAAGTTAATTTGGGAGCCGAGATAGAATCAGTTGATCTCTGAAAGAAGAGCCCATCTCTGAATGAGACATTATCATTTCCTACGTACATATTCGGTCTTTTCGTTAATAATAATGCTGCTTTCTGTGAAGCAAGGAAAGCACCCTTTAATTACGGGAGTGTGTGCGCTATGTTGTCTGTGTCATCTGCTTATGCTAATATTTGGCAAGTATGATTCCTGAGGTCAGGATGGCAGAATCCCTGATTAATTTTTCTAGGATAGGGTGCAGACTAGAGACCTCGTCTATGGTACCTCTTGAAATCAGAGAAGGCATTGACCTGGATCAGGTCATGAACTTTGCATTTTCACCAACCTAGCTTGGGCATTCTGGTCTACTGCGGATTTATTTCCTTTTATAATAATAAAATAATTACTTAGGGTGCATCCAATATCAAGAATTCTTTTTAAACTATTATAATAAAAAAATGTTTAAATAATAAAGAAAATATGAAGCCTATTAAGTACTCAACTGTCATGTATATTAACCCAGTCCAAATAATCTTACTTAAATTGCATTGCTTCATTGCTTAGTGTCAAAATATATTTAAAAAAACGTACAGTAGGAAATTTATAAAAGAACTGATATTTTCTTACTCTTCTCGATTGTGAATTTGTTGAGTAAATCGCCAAACGGCTTGAAGCTTTCTTCATTTTTAAGAAGCCTTTCAAACTCATTGATATTGGTTACAAAATTTCTACATTCATATTTGTCCGCTAGTGCTTTCATAATATTTGCTGGCTAAAATAGTATTAATGATACAGTTTTTTAATAGTGTTGATATGGTCAAAATTTCAGACTTACCATAGCATCTTCAAGACGTTCTTTGTAGTGTATGCTTATAAATATTGTCAAACTAGCAGCAGCGTAATTCACTTTAATCACAAGGTTTTCATAGCCGTAAATTTTTTCCCTATAGAAAAATATGTTAGAAAAACAATACGATTATAATGAAAAGGTGAAAAAAAAAGTGCAAAATTACTCCGGTCCAAAAATTTGATGAGACATTTTTGGTCTGAAAATGCCATTGTCATTCCATAGATCACTTGCATTGCGTACTAAAACATAGTTTTACACATACATTTACATACATTATTTTAAATAAACTGCGCTGTTGACAAAACAGTGTAGGGTAAAATGATTTTTAAGCTTTTGACTATTTTTAGTCAATGAAAAAATTCTTTTCGTGTTAATTACTTGCTTTGATATGTTCTGAGAGGGAGATGAAATGTATATAATGTATAGGTAAGAATCATGTGAGATTTATCCGTTTCTGTGGGGTAAATGAACATGGAATTTTCTTGTTCATTTTAGTCCGCAGATCCTAGCAGGTTTTTGTAAGAAGACATCTGACAGACCGATCCAGCTAGGATAGGCAGACTAAAATGGACAAGTAATGACAAAATTACGAGTTATAGATGACTAATTTTTCATTTATTTCAGTAATTTCCAATATAAAAAATAATGGTCTATCAAATTTAACTTAAAAGAAACATCTAGACCATTTTTGTGATATGGGAATATTTCAAACATGTTCATTCAATATATCCAATCTTGTCAAATTAAGAAACAAGGGGAATTCAATTTTTTTTTTTTTTCTATAATATTCAACATGTTGCATAATTCCCCCCCCCCCGACTTACTAAGTTTAAATTCAACTGCACTGTTGCTACTGGTGATAAACTCTTGTCTTACGCTTCGAAGAGACATTTTAAGTTTCCTGAAAAAAGCAAAAACAATACTAAATTAACGATTGAAATGTTTCTTCCTTGGATTACCATAAACCAATAAACTATACTATAGAAACATTCCGGTAAACTGTATTAATTAGGGATTAAAATAAACAGTCTTAATAACAGGAGAAAATAAATTAAAAAACAATAATTTTTAAGCAAAGGAAGCCCAATTGATTGGAAAAGAAGCAAAATATTTATTAACAATTTTTAAGGATTTTTTTTTAAATATTTGTTTTAGTTATCCAAAGTTTATATCAATTTATTTTCGTATCATAACAATTTCCTTCTATGCTGATGGTGTTGTTGAAGTAAATCAGCAGAGGGCTAAATAATGTACAAAAAATTTGAATTGGAGAAAAGATCATTTTACCTGCTTTAAGGCCAATGCTGCTCACTGGTTTTGCCGAGATCAAGCAATAAATGCTCATCAATCTATGCTAATAGCCCTGACAATAGTTTCCAAGCAGATTGTAATATCCTTAGTATATTACTAGCATAATCTGATGAGAATCTAATGCTCGAAATCTGGATCACTACAATTGCATTTCTGGCAAGCAGAAAAAAGTCAACATATCCAACATAATAGAAAAGAGTCATGCATTGGGTCCATAGAGCATGTTCTAGACCTTGAAAATCGGAATCTCCCTTGTTATTTTTTTAAATTTTTTTTTTTATTTTATTCGAAGTTTGAAACATCCACTGACCATTCTTTGTTTTGTGATCCAGTCAGCGTTTGAAATGTTACAAGTGAACGTCGGTGGGCAGGACAGACAAGGATAAGTTTTGCCTAATCAATAACATCCAGCACTAGAGCTGATTCTCATAATTTGTTATGAAAAGTCTAACAATGACCATAATGGTATACCGTAATGCAATACTCATTGATTAATGTAATTAAACAACACTTATTAGGCTGAAGTAAATAGGATGCTTTCCTGATTTTGGTAAAAGATCATAGCAACTATATGTTCAATAATCAAGTCGACCTCCTTGCCAAAGAGGCTGCCAGCTCAGGCTCCGAAAAAGCAATGGGCGCAGTCACAGCCTTAATTTCACACGGTATAATAGAAAAATTGCCAAAGGAGTTTGCAAATACACTAAAAGCATTCAACCTACATTACTGCCCAAACCTGATTCAGCATCGTCAATGAACCAGAGAATTTTTTCGCAACCGTTTGTAGACTCTGTTTGCTATGCCACTATAAAATCGGCATAAAACACAGTACAGTGTGTGAGTGTAACCAGGAAACCAAAGTATACCAGGATGTCACGTTCAAAAAGAGAACCATACTGTATCCCGCTGTTCGGAGAAGTTTAGAATTTTAGAAGGTCCGAAGTTTTCGTGTCTTGCATCTATTGGTATACATTCCAGTTGTTTTCTAAAGTCCATTACATTAGGCAAATGGAGCATAATTTTAAGCAAAACAAATAAGTTCCAAAACACACATGCTATATATAGCTTCATTGTGGCTTATAAAGTGGCTATTTAATTAGTGGGTGGGTGGGAGTGCTACTCTATGGGGGGCAGTCCTAACAGAGATGTTGTACAAGGTGGGCTTCTGGGTCCTCTGGGCACTTTGAAGCAGATGGGGATGTGGAATTTTCAGAAAATCTTTACGTAATGTAAATGTTTTTTATCCATGTCTCTCTGATACGTAGCAAGAAAGAGGGATAAATATCCATAAAAGCCAAGTGACTTTATTTCTTTATTTTTTTTAACGAGGGTTTGCAATAGCAGAGGTCATATAAATCCTCAGGGTGCCGGTGTTTTTGAAAAAAAGCCCATTTGTAGGTTCGAATGCAGGGCCGCTGGATTTGAACCCGGGACCTTTACCTTACAGTGATGATCGCCGTGGCAAGAATGAACCTTGCGGCCACCAACGCCCCCCTAAAAGTTAATGGCACGAGAGCCAAGTGACTTTAAAAGATTTTAAAGTATATGGCAGATGTTATTTTCACAAAACACAAAAATATACAATAGATTTTATCTTTAATACGCTTGATATCAGCCTTAATATTATAATTAGATAGAAAAAAAGATCACAGTTAAAGTAAATTTGAAAAAAACAATCAGTTCCTTTGTCAAACATTCAAGGAATATATATCACATTCATCAGTGATGATTGATAATTCACAAATATGATTTATTTACAATATTCAAAACTATGACTTCAACCATAATAAATTTATGGGTTTTGATTTGAAAAATGGATATCTTTCAATCATCCGTACTAATTAGAACTGAGAAAAAAATATTATGGTTGAAGTGGTATACAAGTGGTTATGGTGCCTGCCTCGTATTTACCATGCCAGCAGTCCTTGGTTCAAATCCCAGCAATGCCCATGCCTTTTTTAATTGATAATAGTATAAACAAATTATTATAAAATGGTTTGACCCCCTTGTCCTTGACACATAATGGGTAGCCCTCCATTCATGATTTTTTCTTTTTCTTTACTATAGTCGAAGTCGTAATTTTGAAATCGTTAACATTGTGAATTATTAACAATGATGAAGGAGATTTATTTGAAAAATCGACAAAGGAAGTGATTGTTTTTCTTTATTTTCAATTTTACCTTATCCCTGATCTTTTTATATTATATCCCTTAGATTCTGAATAGTGTATTCTGGAAAATGTTAAATTTCCAAAACAGAGGCTTTAGGTAAAAATTTCATATTGAAAATATTTTTTTGGAACCATAAAACTCCCATAAATTACTTTCAATTTTAAGTGAAATTTAACAAATATCCTTACCTTTTGTTAACTCTTTGATTTTTCACTTGTCTGTCCCTTGTAAATAAACTAACATCCATTTTATTATTGCTAATTGTTTGATTTACAGCAATAAAGTTTTTTCTTTCTTTTTTTTTATAAAGCACACAGTCCTATTTCTTATTGAATATTACCATAGATACTCTTTAATTTGTTAAAAACAATTTTATTTAATTTTTAACATTATTAACAAAGGAAAAAAAATATTTAGTTTAAATTAGACTGAACTGTTCGTAGTTTTGGCTACATTTTCCGTAAACAACGTACATAATTTTCAGCACACATTTTTTGAAAATTTTTTAAAACTTGAATCACCCAAGTGAATAAAACCAGCTGAGACAATTTGTATACTACAGTAAATAAATTAAAAAAGCGAATAACTACATTAAAATTTTAACAATTAAATGATTCCAAAGCGGATTTTTTAGATAAAACATGGTTGTAAAATAATGTTTCGCCAAGTTTAAATAAATAATAGCAAGTTTTCAACATGTAAAGACTATTTAGAATAAAAGTATTTAAAAAAAAGAATTGGTTGTTTCATTTAAACCCCAAAGAGAATGAGCATCACTGTTTTGATAAAGAAAACATAATGCATATTTCAATATTACGAACATCCCAAAATGATCAAAAATCAATTAAATCACAGTTTGTTTAAATGTAAAAAAAATAATGTTAAAATAAAATAAACACTTATATTCTAGTATTTGAGCATTCCTTACATGGCTATGGTCCTGTATAAACCTTAAGTGAAAATATAAACATACTCTTATCTGACGTTTATTGATATACAACAACAATATACGATTATGAAAACCTCAGTGTGATTATGAATTAATTGCAATTTCTCTAATACAAAATTATATAAAAAATTTAAACATTAACCAAATTAATTTTTTTTACCGTTCTTAACAAACATTTACCGCTAAAATTTACAAATTTAAAAAAAAATTAAGTAATTAGTTTACAATATACTCTACAGTATTCACATTACATTTGTAAGTATGTCGGGTTCGAACCCGGGACCTTTACCTTACGGTGATGAGCGCCATGTCAAAGAGGAAACCTTGCGGCCACTGACACAATATTCTCTCCAGAAAATGAAAAATACTGAAAGAATAAACATTTTTGAAAGAAGAGGCTGGATAAGCATCAGGTTAATAAATTTCCTATATATATATATATATATA